>JAMZAV010004480.1:0-65119 GCA_024449915.1 Sweltsa coloradensis
GCCAAAAAAAAGAAAACTAGCCCCAAGCTACTCGTGTCTGCCAAGTGAAAACAATAAATATAATATAGCCCTCCCCTATATATCTTTACTCTGTGTCGAACATTTATTTTATTTTGGGGAAGTCATAACTCAATTTTTTTTTGTGTTACATCTAAGTTAAATCATATCATATGATAACTTTGGGGACAAAATTTTTCAAACAAAGTAATTTATTTAACAAAATTTAAGTCACACTTTACATATCTATTTATTATTTTATTCATTTAAATTCAAATAAATAATTTTTGGTTTAGCTTTTACTATCATCACCGTCATTTTTTTTTCTTTTATTCACATTAAGAAAAAATTAAGTCATAAACTATCAATTTAACAGGCGGCGAAATACAACCTTACCGGTTAAAGCGCCCTAGTTTCTCACGTCGTCGTCAATCCGACGTTGATCACGATTTTCCCACAGACTTTCAGCTTCCACATTGTTCCATGTTGTTCAACAAGGCCCCCGTCTGGGCCCGGGGTAGAATAGGCCCAGAGCATTCCTCCTCGGCTCATCGTAAAAGGCGACAAAGAGGCAGTCGGTGTGGACCCCTCAAATAAGATCTTGAGGTGACTGGAGATCGCAAAGGGGGCTCTCATGCATATATTTTCACTTTCCCACACTCACATTTACTCTACAATCATATCTTATTTATTATTTTTTCACTTTTTCTACTTTTCACCATCAATGCTGGCCCCCTTTGTGTTCTAAACGTCTACCGCCGTGTTTGCCGTGCGGTGCGACCCGTGCCGGTGGAAAAGGGGAACACACAAACAAAAACTTGTAGAAATACACCCAAACCTTACACACTAAAAAGGGAATGAGATCTAAAAAAAGGGCCAAGCTCATCTACCCTTCCCATAAACGTAACAGTGTCCCATAACAGCATCCTCGAAAAGCTTGGCAAAATAAAATTTGCGTTTTTTTAAATTTAAGTAATAGTTTATCCAAGTTCTTTTTTTCTAATTAATTTAACGTAATAACATCCCAAATTCTATTTTGCCAAGCTTTTCGAGGAAATGCTGTTATGGGACACTGTACGTTTATGGGGAAAGGGTAGATGAGTTTGGGCCCCTTTTTTTTTAGATCTCTTTCCTTTTGAGTTTTGTAAGGTTTGGCTTTTATTTCTACAAGTTTTTGTTATGTGTGTGATCTCATTACTTTTTCAGTTTATTACAAAATTATTTGCTAAAATATAATATTTTTATCAAAGTTGATTTAAATTCTATGGTATTAGCAGTAACAATATAGGATGTAAAATATCTAGACCCGGATTCATGTACATCCTGGGTATAGGTGGTATAACCATGGTATAACGACGGTATAAGGACTGGACCCAATTCTTGAGTTCGTGGGAGATGAGTTGAAACGCAATTTGAAAACGAAGTCGTTTTCTTTTTCGAAGGAATGGTATTCTTGAACGGTATCGTGGAAAACGTCATGGGTTGTGAGTTGAAAGCATTGATATTAAACCCTATAGGCTAGATTAGCAGTCTCCTATATAGTGAGAGCTGTAAAGGGGAAGGAACACTTAAATATTGCAAATCCGGATACCAGCGTGAAATTTTGCATGGGGGTAGATAAAAATATCAGAATTAAAAATCCGCCGGGAGGCAAGCGATATCTCCCCCCCAACACCCCCAAAAATCATCCCCAAAAAATTAGAATAATTCATAGCTCAAACCCAAAAAAAGAATTTTTATCCAAATTAGTTAATAAAATTATGTTTTAATGTGTTTTAACCCAATCGGCCTATTCTCATTTCCTAACCCACATTTTTCAAACCCCCATCCCTAATTGTTTATAATATTTTTACCTTGATTTCCAGCATTTACCAGTGAGGCACCTAGGGGTTATCAGCATGAAATTTTGGGCATGATGGTTCATAATAACCTGAAAAATAATAATCCCCCGGGAGGCAAGCGATATTCCACCCCTTTTGTTCTCTACCACCCTTAACTTTGGAAAAACGTAAAGTAGTATTAAATACATTTTGAATATTTAAATTGCTGATTTAAATTATGAGTCGATTATTATAGTCCAGTCAAAAAATCATTCATACAAAACAAACAATTTTTTAAACCCCCAACCCTAATAATCATACTTTTAGTGACAAACACTGTTTAGTAAGTTACCAACATGAAATTTGGCATGGTGGTAGATAAAAATATAAGAATAACTATTCCGTTGGAGGCAAACAATATTTTACCCTAGTGCCCTCTATCATCCCTTTAAAATTGGATTTGGTACTAGGTCGTATTCAATACATTGAAATTTTTAAAAATTATCCAATAATATTATGCTCAACCCATGTTCCATCCAATCAACCTAATTTCTCGTGTTTTTTTTTACCCCCCCCTAATAGTGATTTTTTTTCATCGACACTTATTAGCATGAAATTTGGCATGGTGATAGATAAAAATACAAGAATTACTATGCCTTTGGGAGGCAAACGATATTTCACCCCTAGTGCCCCCTATCAACCCTTAAAATTGGTTTGGTACTAGGTCGTATTCTATACATTGTAATTATTAAATTATCCAATAATATTATGCTCAAGCATGTTTCCATCCAATCAACCTAATTTCTCGTGTTTTTTCTACCCCCACCCCTAATAGTGATTTTTTCATCAATACTTTTTAGCATGAAATTGGAAATGGTGGTAGATAAAAATTATGAATTACTATTCCGTTGGGAAGTTAACGATATTTCCCCCCAAAAACAAGTACATCCCTTAAAAATTTGGGAAAAGAGTGTTTAATGATTCGTTTTTTTTTCATGGGTGGTTATCTGGAAGAAAGTATTCAATTAAAAATCTAATTAAAATTCAATAGTTTTGGTTTATTTAAGAAATACAATAATAAGCATGTTACATGCATTGGTATCTATGATTACATGGTACAAGGTGGTATTTTCATACAATTTGTTACGAGTTTTGGGGCTGTGATATTACACTGTCACTTCAGACAAACAAACCGTCATTTGTTTAGAAACTGCATTGAGGAAAGAAGCTGCTATAAAATACCACCTTGTACCATGTAATCATAGATATACCAACGCATTACATGCTTATTATTGTATTTCTTAAATAAACCAAAACTATTGAATTTTAATTAGATTTTTAATTGAATACTTTCTTCCAGATAACCACCCATTGAAAAAAAACCAATCATTGAACACTCTTTCCAATTTTAAGGGATGTACTTGGGGGGAAATACCGTTTACTTCCCAACGGAATAGTAATTCTTGTATTTTATCTACCACCATGCAAATTTCATGCTAATAAGTGTTGATGAAAAAAAACACTATTAGGGGTTGGGGTAGAAAAAAACACAGAAAATTGGTTGATTGCATGGAAACATGCTTGAGCATAATATTATTGGATAATTTTTAAAAATTACAATGTATAGAATACGACTAGTACCAAATCCAATTTTAAGGGGTGAAAAGAGGGCAACTAGGGTGAAATATCGTTTGCCTCCCAACGGAATAGTTATTCTTATATTTTTATCTATCACCATGCAAATTTCATGCCCAATAAGTGTTGATAAAAAAATCACTATTTGGGGTGGGGGTAGAAAAAACACGAAAAATTAGGTTGATTGGATGGAAACATGCTTGAGCATAATATTATTGGATAATTTTAATAATTTCAATGTATTGATACGACCTAGTACCAAATCCAATTTTAAGGGATGATAGAGGGCACTAGGGGTAAAATATTGTTTGCCTCCCAACGGAATAGTAATTCTTATATTTTTATCTACCACCATGCCAAATTTCATGTTGGTAACTTACTAAACAGTGTTTGTCACTAAAAGTATGATTATTAGGGTTGGGGGTGAAAAAATTGTTTGTTTTGTATGAATGATTTGTTGACTGGACTATAATACATCGACTCATAATTTAAATCAGCAATTGAAATATTCAAAATGTATTAAATACTACCTTACGTTTTTCCCAAAGTTAAGGGTGGTAGAGAACAAAAGGGGTGGAATATCGCTTGCCTCCCGGCGGATTATTATTTTTCAGGTTATTATGAACCATAATGCCAAATTTCATGCTGATATCTTCCTAGGTGCCTCACTGGTAAATGCTGGAAATCAAGGTAAAAATATTATAAACAATTAGGGATGGGGGTTGAAAAAATGTGGTTTAGGAAATGAGAATAGGCCGATTGGGTTAAAACACATTAAAAAAATAATTTTAATTACTAATTTGAATAAAAATTCTTTTTGGTTTAGAGCTATGAATTTTTCTAATTTTAGGGGATGATTTAGGGGGTGTTGGTTGTGAGATATCGCTTGCCTCCCGGCGGATTTTTAATTCTGATATTTTTATCTACCCCCATGCAAAATTTGGCGCTGGTTTTCCGGATTTGCCCAAAATTTTTCCGCTAACAGCTCTCACTAATACCTCCGCACAGGCGCGAGCGTAGCAAATTGAAGACTCAACCGGCCCATTTCAAGATGGCGATTTTGGGGTTTTAATTTTTGCTTTTTAATGCAATAAAGTATTTTACTGGATTGTTTGATATGGTTTTAGCTTGTGCAGCATGGTATTAAAAAAAAGAAACAATACGAAGTGATTGTATAAGGGAATTTACTAATCATTTGGTGTTAAGGCTAGTATGCTTACCTGTCAACCTGGCGGCAATCTTGAGAACTATTTGGCCACAAATCGCTCCCATTTGATTAACATGTAAACTGTCATTTTAAGATGGCTTCTAATTGTACCGGAAGTGGACCACCGACTGCTGGTCTAGCCAATTATATAGGATGTATATGGTTGAAAGAGTATCACGAAATCCAAACACTTTAAAAGATTTGCGTATAGCAAAGAGCTCGAAAAGTTCTATATTTATTCTAGATGGCAGTGCCTTCATAAACGCGGGCCAATCGAAAGACAAGTTGTATGAAATGATTTGATTGTTGCAATTATGTAAAACAAACAGTTGAGCAAGTTCATATCAGTCCAATGTTGTGCTGGCATAGGGTTGGCTAGGCTTGTCAAACATGTAATGTAAGTATGAATTTTACTAGTCCTATAGCCAATGGAACTTTAGACCTACACTTTTGCATTATAAATAATTTTCCACATCTGCGCCTAGGCCAGGGACGGTTTCTGATTTGTTTTATGAGAGTATAATGACACCTTTTCTCGTTCCACACAAAGAAGAAAATTTAAATGTCCGCTATTTGTTTACGTATCGCATTTCCGCCTAACTCTGCTATACCGTCAACAAGTGTCAAGTAACTATGGTTACTTGTTGATGTATGCCAAGTGTTTAAGGCTTATTTAAAACCTTTATTTGGAAGCCTTCCAACAAACTTTTTCAACTTTTTTTTCAAAAGAGACTATATTTCTATAACCTTAATGTCCATGTAAAATATGAAACATTGTAGTCCCACCGTCTGGTCAGAATCGCGGGCCGACGTATTAGATGTTAGCAGTAGCAGTAGTAGCAGTAGTAGGCAGTAGCAGTAGCTAACATCTTAAAGTCGATTTTGAGACATGTTATCAAGCCATTTTTTCACCAAAAGGAATAATCGTACCCAATAAAATTTGGCATGTGTTGTCAGGTACCTAAATCCCCTCGATTGTGATAGTTTTCAAGTTCACATCACGTCACATGACGGCTGGGTAACACCTCGAAATCACCCCAACTCTGCTTGGTGTATAAGGTGCTTGAGTGTGTAGCGCACCGCGGCTTGGCTGCGGCGCCCTAACGGGCACCTAGATCCTGGTTGTTGAGGAAAATGTTTCTTGCGAGAAACATGGACCAACACGCAACTTTGGCCACCTGCTTCATCATAGACGGGAGATTCAGAACTAGCCCACCTGGGTCAATCGGCTAGTGCAACATTTTGTCACCATTATGTTGCACATTGGGCAGCCCGGACATAGATTGCGTAGGTTGTATGTACCAATGTGGAGAGCTATGGGAAGAGAAGGTTCGGGAGCCGACCACACTGGTAAAAGATCTATTGCGTCTATGTCTTTGGTCCGGACATAAATTGGCTCTTTCCTACATACCATCCTGATGAAAAAAAGAAATCTTAAATGTTTACAAGGCCCTATGTGGTAGAACCAACGTGGGCTAGTTGAGTCTTTTTTCCGGGAAATTTGTAGGTTGTCCCCTTTTCTACTATGGAAAATCTTAATCAACCCAATCACCCCATTCACCATCCCCAAAACAAACAATAACCATCAAAGAAAAGACCTAGGTCTTATTTGAACCAGAAATTACCCTTGAAACTATGGTTAAAAACTACCAACCTAGTACAAAATTACCTAGAATGTTGACAATTAAATCATTAAAAGAGAACACAACATTTTTTTAAATATCATCAGTTGCGATTGCAAAAGCAATTCAAGGTGTAGCAGGTACCGTAAAATCAGTACGGAAACTGCGAAATGGATTGCTTCTGGTTGAGACAGCTAATGATAAGCAGTCTGAACTTTGATTGAAAACCACAAAATTTGACTACCTATTCGACATTGAAGTTAAGCCGCATGAACAATTAAATAATTCTAAAGGAATTATTAGTTGTTCTGATCTAAAATATGTTACCAATGAGGAAATTAAAGAGGAACTCTCCAAACAAGGTGTCATTGACTTGTATAGAATAATGACTCGTGTTGATGGAGAAGAATTTCCAACTGGCACAACAATCCTCACCTTCAACACGAAGGATTTACCTGAAAAAGTGTTAGTGGGATACCACATTTAAGATGTTAGAACCTATATACCAAACCACCACCACCACCTGTCAAAGATTTGGACACACCAAGAATGTTTGTAAATCAGAACCTATTTGCAGAAATTGCGGTTACAAATCTCATGGTGGAGTGCAGTGTGAACATCCAAACAAGTGTGTCAATTGTAGTGGTCCTCATGCTTCTTCTTCCGTGATTGTCCTAGATGGACGGAAGAGAAGAAGATATGTGAGATAATGGCGGTTGACAAACTAAATGTTCATGAGGCAAGGAAAAGGTATAGACAAATTACCACACCATCAAATCTTCCAGTATCATTGTACAAGCGGTAGCATCAAGTAGTAAGAGGCATAATGACAACAAATCCGTATAGACAACATCTCAAAACCCATACATATAAATCCCCAAGCTGATGCGGCTACCAGCCATGTTGAAGCTGATGCGGCTACCAGCCATGTGAAGACATCACCATGGTTCAAGAGAACGCAAAGCTAAGGAAACGATTCAAACTTTGCTTGTGATACAGAAATCACTACAAAGATCAATAAAAAGATCAAGCAAAGCAACAACAGGAGCAGGGAAAACTCTTACAAGAGTTACTTTCCCTGACTCGATCTCAAATTCCGAGTAAAAAATTAGGTAAATTTATTCGCCAGCAAGACGTCAACAGCAATGTTGATGTTCAAGTTGCAGCAAATTTACCTAAATCACCAGCACAGTTAAAAAACCAGAAACCTGTTGAGGATTTAGTGGGTACAAATATTAAAAGAATTATTAAGATTCCCAACCAAAAAAACAGCCCATCCACGTCGTCACTTACTGATGACATGTTGGAGGATCGGTTAATGGATGAGAATCCTTTTGATATTTTAAAAACCCATGAAGTGAAATTTAAAAAATAACAGCTGTATTTAAGATACATACAACATCTATAAACTTAAATGGCTACACTAATAACGTGGAATTGTAGAGGATTCTATGCAAATCTAGAAGAGCTACAGCTACTCTTACAAAACACACAACCCTTGATCTTATTATTACAAGAAACTTTTTTCAAACCAACTGAAAACCCTACGGTTAAGGGTTATACAATCTACCGTAAGGATTATACAGGAGGTGAACGTGCACAGGGAGGTGTTGCCATTCTGGTGCATGACTCTGTGTATGCCACTCAAATTCCATTGACAACTCGCCTTCAGGCCGTCGCCGTTACAGTTTACATTCCAAATTTAACCATATTTTGCTGTATTTACATTCCACCACCATTAATCATTAGCAGACGCGATCTGGAGGCATTGTCGGATCAACTACATGGACCCGTAATCTTGGGTGGTGATTTTAACGCTCACCATACTGACTGGGGATCAGTAGTTTCTGATCAACGGGGTTGTGTTGTAGCAGATTTTCTACAACACAATGATGTTTCATTGTTGAACACGGGCCAGATGACACATTTCACGTCACATTCTGGCACTTTTTCGGCCATAGATTTAGTCATGTGTACACCATTGCTATCGCTTGATCTCGAGCTAAATGTGCTTGATGATTTACATGGAAGTGATCATTTTCCAATTCAAGTGAATGTATTAAACTACAATAGGCCACACAATCCAGGTCAGGGATGGAGACTTGCGCAAGCCGATTGGGGAAAGTTCCAGGAACTTAGTGCAGTCTCTTTGCTCAAGGTGGACTTTACTAGTTCTCGTGACCCCAACGTGCTTGTCAATATGGTTAGTAAATGCTTGCTCGATGCAGCATATGCCAGTATACCACTGACTAGTGGTGAACCACGACGTCGTGTCGTCCCCTGGTGGAACAAAGATTGCGCTTTGGCCATCAAGGCAAAGAAAGCAACTTTGAAAAATTAAATACATTTACTACATTTGAAAATTTAATCAATTTTAAGCACAAGAGAGCGAAAACGAGACGAATTATCAAACATATTAAGAGGCAGTCATGGCAAGAGTAAGTATCTTCTATAAATTACAGCACCTCTTCCACGATGGTGTGGAAAAGGATTAAATCAATTAGTGGACGTCAGGTAAACACCATACCCGCTATCAAGGATGGCGGGCAATTAATTACTACTCCAGCAGATGTGGCTTCAGTACGGGTTCATATTTTGCATCGGTAAGCAGCAATGCACGATATGATGTAGACTTTCTAGCACACAAGCAGTTGACAGAAGCTCGAAAACTTAATTTCTCATCTGAAAACGATGAGCCATACAACAAAGCGTTCTCTTTGTGGGAACTTCGTATGGCGTTAAGCTCATTACGTCGCACATCTGTGGGAGAAGACAAAATGCACAACGACATGTTTGTGCACCTGACTGATCCCGCATTGGAAGTTATTATTTTATTTTTTAATATATTATGGTTGTCTGACATATTTCCAGATGATTGGCGTAGTGCCATCTTAATTCCACTCCTTAAACCCACAAAAGACAAGTCGATGCCGACTTCATATCGCCCTATTTCTCTGACAAGTTGCTTTTGCAAATTGTTCGAAAAGATGATCAACAAACGACTAATGTGGATGCTGGAAACACGCGGTTTACTGGCGAACGTCCAATGTGGATTTCGTCAACGTCGCTGCACCATCGACCACTTGGTTCGTCTAGAGACCTTTATTCAAGAAGGGTTTGTTGCAAAACAGCATGTTGTTGGCGTGCTTTTTGACATTGAAAAAGCCTACGCACAACATGGAGATATAACATTCTTCACAGATTCACGAGTGGGGTTTTCGAGGACACATGCCAAAATTTTTAGAAACTTTTTAAAAGATAGAACATTCAAAGTGCGTGTTAACAATGTTTCGTCAGACTCGTTCTCACTGGAAACAGGTGTACCACAAGGCTCAGTCTTGTCGGTGTCACTATTTGCTATTGGCATAAACAGTGTTGTGGATTGTATTCCAAAGGGCCTAATGTCGTGCCTATTTGTAGATGACCTGAGAATCTTCTACAGATCGGTTAATTTATCAACAGCTCAAAGACACGTGCAAATTGGATTGAACAATATAAGTGAATGGGCTAGAAAGCGGGGGACACGATTCTCTCCCGAAAAGACTCAGTGCATTCACTTTTGTCGTCTTCAAGGGATTCAAAATGACCCACAACTCTGGTTTAACAATATAGAACTTCATTCAAACCAAATGTCGTCTTCTCGGCATGTGTTAACCAAAAAGCTAAATTGGAAACACCACGTTGTTTAGTTACGCAAAAGATGCATGTTGAAAATCAACTTATTGAAAGTTCTAAGCAATACATCGTGGGGTGCAGATAGGACTTGCATGTTGAGAATTTACGGATCTCTAGTTTGCTCCAAGATGGACTATGGATGTTTCGTATACTCTTCAGCAAGTAACACAACCCTTAAACTTCTAGACACTGTCCACCATTGTGGTCTTCGTCTTGCTCTTGGTGCATTTCGAACAAGCCCGGTAGTCAGCTTGTATGCCGAGTCAGGTGTGTCCTCCTTGGCAGAACGGAGAAACCTCTTGATGGGTACGTATGTAATGAAAATTAAAGCTATGCCTAACCATCCAGCAAATCGGAATGTTTTTAACACGACATATGTCAGACATTTTGATAACAAACCCAAGGCATCTCTTCCAACGGGATTAAGATGTAAACATTTGTTTAATCTTATAGAATTTAATCTGCCAACAGTTTTTAATTTTGTTTTTAGCAATAACCCGCCCTGGTCTACACCAGAGCCGATTATTCTATTCGACCTTTGTCGTTTTGATAAAAACTCTACTTGCGATAGTGTATTCAAAATTAACTTTAGAAAGATTTGCCATGAACATCAAAGGTTTACTTTGGTATTCACAGATGGCTCCAAAAATTTGAAAACAAGGTTGGAAGTGCCTTTTTTTGCTCCCCCTTTAAACTTAAACGATTCAGGCTAAGCGAGTGTGTTCAGTTTTCACTGCAGAGTTATTTGCCATCCGGAAGCTCTTAAATACATTCTACGCTGTCGTTGTGGAGAATACCTTTTGTGTTCAGATAGCTTAGTTAAACTTCAAGCTATAAAAACTCATGTATTCTAGTCATCTTTTGGTACAAGACATCCAATTCTATTAAAAAACTAACCTCTAAGGGATATTGTCATGTATTAGGGTTGGGACCCTAACACATGTCTACTCAACCGGGAAGATGTCAAAACCCATCCCATGACGTCAATTACTCGATCGCACCGGATGCTACCCAGGTCAACGGCTGAGAATTGTTCAACTTAGGAAGCGGCCTAGGACCCTATCTCAGCGTTTACTCGGGCTATTCCCCAAAAAAACACGAGCGGGATTGTTGCAAGCAATGACCTGCGGTCTGTCGTCGCAGTTATTTCGTCATGTAATTAGGCGATCCAAAAGTTGGACTCTGATCGGGAATTAACGCATAGACACGGGCCTCTGTCTGTCCGGAGGGAGGAGAGGGGAAACGCGAGACAGCGCTCGCGGATTGGCCGAAAAGCGTACCCGTGGGGGAGGAGTGCATCCACGAAGGACCGACTGGACAGCGTCACGGAAGCGGTCGGGGAGTCGAACTAGCGCGGTAATTGAAGAAGGTTGAGCCAATGTCTACGTGATCCAAACGAGACGTGATGTGAGCGTGGAACCCATATGGATTTAGCCATCTGAAAAAGGCGAAGCCAGAAGACATCAGGAACCCTTCCAGGGACTACGAAGGAACCCTCGAACACCCATCCAGGATCCAGGACAGCCCAGCAGTCCACCATTCCACCCAGAGTCCCAGGGGAACCAATCAGTAAGTCACTATGTCACTAAATAATCAGTCAGGCTTGTAATCAAGGGGATAACTGAACCACGTTCCACCAGGGATTAATGCAGGAACTATTACCTAAGTAAGCGAAATAGGTTGTTTACTATCCAAATTTTACAGATGCTCTTTTACGTTGAAACCATGGCTTTTCAATGTGTGAACCCCAACCCCAAAACACCCCCCTAATACCCATCAAACATGGTTCCGGTCAATGATTAGCAAAATAGGTCAAGAGTAACCATACGCCCCCCTAAAACATCTTTTTGGGAACACCACCCTCACCCAAAGGGCCTAAAGCTAAGCATGCAATATAAATAGAGTTTTGCTGGATCCCTGGAACGGGGCATAGAGGGAAATAAACCCGCTGACGGGTGCAAAGGGAAGTTTCCCCAAGCGTCGCGACTTTGATTTCAATCTATTTCCCCGTTCCGATTCAAGAGGGGATACAAGCAAAGATTGTTTGTTTTTGCGAAAAAGCATTTTGGGGGATGGTTTGCAAAAAATAACAAATTGTGTAGTGTGATGCCCACTTTTGACTAACAAAATTCGTCCACCTAGTCTCGACTCTCACGTAGAGAAGAGGTGGTATGTCTAGCTTCGTATAGGGCACAACCCCCTAAAACACGGATATCTCTTAACTAAGGGAAAAGGTTATTCCCATATGTGACACATGTGATGTACCCTTTTAAACCGTAATATATGCTAGCAGAAGTACCAAAATAGATGCCCTTTCGCATGCAATTTGATCTTCCCAATATATTTAAGAACTTCATCATATGATAAAAAGGCGACAAACTTTTAAAATTTTTCATCCATAAATAACCATTTAACAAAAATTTAATTTACATTTACAAATTTCTTTCTTTTTTTTATTTTCATTTACTACTAACTTTTATTTTGCTATTAATTTCTTCATCATCAATTTATTTTTTTATTTTTACACTTAGAAAACAACTAATACAAAACATACCGCATTAACTCTTCTTATTTACTTTTATTCACAGGCGGCGCAATAGAACCTAACCGGTTGAAGCGCCCTAGTTTCTCACGTCGTCGTCGTCGTTACCCTGCTCATGGCTTTTTAAAAACAGCATCCCTACTGCCCCTCTCCACAACCTCTGGGACTAGTGTGTTGCATAAGACCTATAGGTTAACGCGCCATTATCCAAATTTAAACTCAAATATATTTAGAAAAACAAAAACTCTAAGGTTTCTATCAATGCGTGACAAGATTGGTAGAAGGAACGATTTTTATTTGCGACATGCATCTTGGGATGTGGGCGCAAATTTTAAAAAGATCATAACCCGATGCACCCACCGAATAAAAACATTCGTCCTCCTGCCTCTCCACTCGCACGTACAGATCGAGCGTAGGCACATTGCGAAAACTCATTAACTCCAACTTTGGACGAAAAGTACCCAGTTTATACATTTTCTTCAGAAAATATCGCTTTTTTCATGCAACAACTCACTTAAATCCTAAAGGACATTTAATCACGACCCAGCAAGAGGTTGTGACTTTCCACTAACTCCATTTCAACAATTATTTATGCAGTGAAAAGTGTATAAGTGCACTTAGTGAGTTTTCGCCCTAGTTATAACATAGGCCTCCGCAACCAAGATGGCTTTCCTTCCGAGAGCAAAAGTAACTTACTCCATTAGGCTTGTAAAGTTGTTGCTAGAAACCATAAGTTAATGACGAAATGTGAATTGGAATGTGTTTTGTAATTTATCAATTAAATCTTGTGTTAACATTTTTCCACTACACGAATTTTTACTTTGCAAAATTAAATTTCAAATCTTAATAAAGTGCCATTTCATTAATTAGAAGCTTTGTTTTAAAAAAATTTCAAATTTTTAATTGTATTTATTTATAATATAGCAAATACATCCGACTCCAAATAAAAATGTTGAGCTACTATTAATGGTGCGACAAGTTGGGAGTTATAATCCAAGTTTTGATAATGACATTGACACAGGGGGAAGAAATGGCTCGTTATGTGGGAAAAGGAAATGCGTGCCGGGCGTACAATTGTCAAATATGTGCAGTTTGTGTGCATTATAGAGTTTAGGAACCAAGGAAAGTGTTGAGTGGACTTGTAAAGAGTGTAGTGTACTCCGCCCCTTGAACAATAATGAGCAATTAGGTCTACCACATAGTGCTACACTTGAAATTATTGATGTTGTGCCAGAGGATATTTGCGTGATTAAAATAAGCAGAGGTTGGGGTTGGCAAATCCCCCTGTCTAGGGGGCCTAAGTCAAAGCGTAATAAAAGGGTTTAGAAAATTTGTCATACAAAAAGGAATCGGGGAGGGGGAAAAAGGTTGTATAGAATGTTTTAAAAAAAAAAGGGCCGCCGCGTAATGGGGGAAGGGAGCTCGGGGCGTTTTGAAAATTTAGACGACTAAAAACCAAAAAATTTCAAAAGTTTGGAAAGGGTTTTTTTTTTAATTTTTCTTTTGGAGGGACCTTTCTGACACTGTGCTGACGGCCGGGAATTTGATCAAAAGGAGAGATTAGGAAAAAACAAGGAAGATGGAAATAAAAAGGGAAATGTACAAAAAAAATGCTGCGAGAAAATGGATGAATTACGGGGGGTTTAAAAACGGGGCCCATGGGGGAAAAAAAATTTGGGGAAAAATTAGGAGAGTGTTGATGGAAAAGGTTTCAAAGAAGATGAAAAAAAATTTTCAATAGACTCGAAAAAAATGATCGAAGTAGGTTTGAAATTTGAATCAGTTGGGGAAAATTAAAAAAAAACTGGGGCTTTACAACACAACCAGAATGGGGGAAATTCGTATTTTTTAAGAGTAGACCAAGATGTTGTGAGAGGTAAAAAACCAACACCAATGTCCTAAAGTAAGTTTTCAGGTAGGATTTCCCATATTGATATTCTTATGCCAGGTCTATGAAAAAACAAGCAATCTGAACAAATTTAGGATGAAAGTGCCGCTTTACTAAAACAGGGTTGGGGGAAGGGGTTTGGGTTTAGGAGCGCACGATAACAGCAGGGAACTTTCCCTCCCTGGCGCTGCCAACCCCCAAAGGGGGTTTCCCCTTTTTTTGGGGAAAAACAGCAACATCTGTTGTGAAAAGGACCCCCCATTTTTCAAGCCTGAGAATGGTTTTGTTAAGACAGAGTGAGGCGTTTACTAATGGGAAGGGGAAAGTGGAATCATGTCGGGGGTTTCTGCAACCCCCAAGGGAAAATGGGTGTAAAAGAAAAAAATTATCGGGCCAAGGCATCCCCGGGGAATAATGTTGGAGGACCTGGTAGGGCAACTGAAAAAAAAAGCAATCCTAGAGGGGGGAAATTGTGGGGAAAGGAAAGTTGTAAGGGGCCGGAAAGCCGGGGAGTTGAAAAAAGGGAACGGAAACAATATAATAATTGAGGAATATCAAAGGTGGTAAATTTGGGGGGTTAGGGAGACTATGGAAAGAGATACCATAGTAGTAGTGCATGGGATTTGGGAAAAAAATGGGGCTGTATAGTTAAAAAATTTAAACGGAAAAGTGGGAAAATGTAAAGGGGATTTTGAATTTTGTAAAATATTTAGGTTTTACCTCGAGGGGGAAATAAAGCGGGTATGCAGATGAATGAAGATGGGTAGCGAGCTCCGTTTGGGGCACTACAGAAGTTTGGGGAGTGAACGAAACAGAAAAAAGCGGGGTTTTTTCGTCCCAAGGGGTGGGTGTGGAGGAATCCATGCAAAAAACAAGCGCCAAGATTACCAACCAAAAAAACCTTAAAAAAAAGGATGGAAACCTGAAAGATTGAAAAACAAAAGGGAAAACAGGAAACAAAAGTTTAGTAAAAAAAGGTACATTGAAAATTGCCCTCGCTAAAGGGAAAGAGGAAGAGTTAATCGATAAAAATGATTTAAAAAGAAAAAATTAAAAATTTCCCGGGGACTAAGTGAGACAAAGGGGAGGGGGAAAAAGGGGAAAAGGTTTTACGAGGTGGGTACAAGTTGGGGATGGGGGCCCCCGGAGGCCCCCGAAGGAAAAAAAAGGGGGTTAGGATTCATTCCCAAGCCCAAAATATAAAAAAAAATTTTGTGGCATGCATATACAAAAGGGGAAAAAAATTATACAAGGGGGAAATGGAAATGGGAACCAAGAAAAATGTGAATGCCCAAACAATTTTGAAATTGGCCCCCCAAAAACCGGAAATTACCTATTGAGGGGGAAGGACAAGTTCAGGGAAAATTTAGAAGGTTGCATTAAAGGAAAGGGCGTTATCGTTTTTTTGGGTGATTTAAATGCCATGGTTGGAGATGAAAAGAAAGGGTTATGAAAAAAGTTTTGGGGTCCACAGGGCGGGGGAAAAAGGGGAAATTTGCAGAGGGGAAAAAAAAATTGTTAAAATTTGGGGTGCAGGGAAAACTTTTTTGAAAGTAGGAAATACCCTGGTTTGAAAAGAAGGGGTTGCAAGCATAAGATAAAAAGATTGGATAGGGAGACGAGGATACAAGGCACGAAACCATTATAAAATTATATTTGTGTGGGGAAAGGAATAAAAAAGGGGAAAAAGGTTTTTTAAAAAGAGGGGGTGGGTTGAAACCATAAATTTAGCATTGGATAGCGACCCAGATTGCTGGTAGCTAAAATCATGAAGGTAAAAATGTAATGAATAATAGAAGATCAAAGAAGCCCGCAAATTTAAAAGGTGTGGAAAAATCCCAAAGAAAAGAAGAAAGAGAAAAGTTTAAAGGCAAAAGATACGAGAAATTTTTCCCAATGTGGAGACATTCGGGAATCGAAGAAGAAGGGGCAAGGATTTTAAGGCTCCTTTGTAACTGGGTTGAAAGGGGAAAAGTATGCGGAAGAGCAACGGGGGAAGAAAAGGGGAAGGAAAAACACCGTGGGGGGGAAATGAAACATTAAAAGAAGCTTGGGCGGGGAAAAGAGACTGGCGTGGAAAGGGGGAAGATAAAGGGAATTAAATACAAGAGGAAAATTCAAAAAAATATGGGGGGGGCAAAACAAAGGGTTAAACCCAAATAGTGGAAGAAAAAAAAAAAAGGGATTATGGTGGATTTCGGAGGGGAAATTGGAGGAAGATTTTCAAGGAAAAAACAAAATTGTTGTAAAAACATTATCAAGGGAAAAAGGGGAAGATTTTAAACCCCAATCACTTTTCCTAGGGAAAGGGGAAAACGGAACCGTCAAAACGACTCGCAGGAGAAAAAAGAGTTATGGAAAAAATATTTTCAGAGTTTTTTTAAAATGTAGGGGGATTTAAGGAAGGGGAAACCACGCAAAAAAAGTTTTTAAACCAAAGATAGCCCTAGTGAAGCAGGAAAAAAGACGAAGTAGAAGATAAAGGAAGAAGAGTTTCTCAGAAGGGGGAAGAAAAAAATTGGCATAAAGGAAATGAAAAAAGGGAAAAAGGCACCCGGGGGGTTAGTGAAGTATTTGTAACATGTTAAAGCGCGGGAAAAAAGGGGGATTACTGGTTTTTTCAGATTGTTGACTGAAAGGTTTGGGAGAGAAAAAAAAGGTTAAAAAGGGATTGGGAAAAGGGTTTTAAGTACCAATTTTTTAAAAAAGGTAAAAAAAACAACAGTGTAGTAATTATAAGGTGTCACTATATTTTGGCCAATGGGCCAAGTTTATGAAAAAGTGCTAGAAAAGAGAAAAAAGAAAAGGGGGAAAAGAGGCTTGAGGGAGGGCTACATGGTTTCGAAGGGGAGGGCCCAACCGGGGGACTTAAATTTTCTCAAAAAGGGAAAAAGCCTTTGGAAAGGAAAGGGAAAAGGGGGGGGAGGTATGGAGGGTTTTTTTCGGGAAATCCTTTACAAAGGCCTATACGGGGAGGCCCAGAGAGAGATTTTGGGGAATCCCTTCCAAAAAAAGAAGATTGATAACAGATTGGGGGGAAAGAGTCCCAAAATATGAAATGTGAAGAATGTAGTTGCGTGGAAAACAAAAGGATGGCAGAACGGTTTGGGTTTTGAAGTCAAAAACAGGTTTTTGGGAAAAGGGAGGTACTGTCACCGTTTGCTTTTCCCAATATAGTACTCGACAGATATTGGGGAAAAAGGGGAAGAGGGGTGGGCCAGAGCCCGTCTAAAACCCTTTAAAATATTTGCTGCCCAAATATACCCCCCTTTTGGGGAATTTCAGGGGAAGGGGTTTACAGAAAAAAGGGGAAAAAGGGGAATGAACGTACGGGAAGATTTTGGGACTAAGATAAGCATTGACAAGATTTAAATTTGAGGGGTTAGGGGAAAAGTAAAAAAATCTGGGAATAGGAAAAAAGGATTGTATTTCGGGGGGGGGAAGAACTAGTAGAAAAACATAGTTTAAATACCGGGGGCGCAAAATCCCCGGGAGGGTTTTAAAAAAAAGGGGGCGGAGATTGAAAGGGGCCGTACTGGTATCGGCTGAGGGGTTTTTTCCAGTTAGTGAGGAAACGGCTTTGGAAAAAAAAATGCCAAGGAGTTTAAAAAAACTTTTAAAAAAAAGCATTTTTTTTGAAACCGGTACTCACTTTATGGTCAGTACATGGCCATTGGGGGTAAAAAAAAGGAGAAAAAAAATTCAAGCTGCAGAAATAAAATTTTTAAGGAGTGTAATGGGGGGTTTACGAAGATTGATAAGAGAGGGCACGAAAAAAAAAGAAAGAGTTTAGGAGTAGAGGGGTTTTAAATTTTTAAGTTAGGGAAAAAAAAGGCTGAGGGGGTTTTTTGGACTTTATGAAGAGGTGCAGAAGGACGGACCCCCTAAGGTAAAAGTATGAAGAAGAGGGCAGGAAAAAAACAGGGGGGGGAAAAAAGGGGGGCCCCCGGGATGAAAAGGGGGAAAAAAAGGGTTTATACCCAAGGTTTGAAAAAGAAAAAATCAGCTTGGGAAAGGAAAAAACCCAAAGAAAAATTTTGGGAAAGAACGAAAAAACAGGGAACAAACTGGGGGAGGCCCTGGGGAAAGAAACAGAGGAGGGGAAAGGGGAAAGTGAATTTGGATGACGCAGGGGAAAGAAAAAGATGATTTGGGAGAAAGGCGCCCGGGCTGGCTACCCCGGCTTCGAAAACCCCCGGGGGAGCCAAGAATGTGGTGGGCCCCCTCCCCCCCCCCTTACCCACTTAGTTGGGAAAAAGGGTTTGATATTAATTAAAACATTATTAATTTTTTAAAACTAATAATTTGTTTCTTAGTTAAACCCTGGGAAAAAATTTCCCCCTCTTGGGGCCGAGGAGGGAAATTTGGGCCCAGAGTATGGCCCCTGCTAACGTAAAAGGAGGGGTTTAAAAAGAAAAAATCCACCTCGCAAACACAGGGTTGTAAAGAAGGGTTTGTATTTTATCCCCCAAAAATGAGGCGAGGGTTTTTGGCAATCGTGTCGGGGACCTTTTCCCTTACGGGCCCCTCGGGCGCGATTTACGGGAACGACACCACGAACGATGACGATGAAAAATAAAAAGACCCCTACGTGAGAAAACCCCCCTTTCCCCCCCTTCCCCGTTTGGGTGGTTTTGACCAGCATGGGCCCCTCCTACCCCCCCCCCCCAGTTTAGAGTAATGCATTTTTTACCAAAAAATTTAAATATGTACAAAAATAATATGATGCCTTTGCGCACGAAATTTGATTTTTTTCCAAATAAAATTCTATCATATGGGGAAAGGGCGACAAAAATTCAAAATTTCTCATCCAAAGTAACTTTTTAACAAAAATTTTAAATTTGCATTATTTAATACACATTTTTAAAAATTTTTTTTTTACATTCACCTACAAAACTTTTTTTTTTTTTTAAAATATCAAACATTCAATTTATTTTTTTTTTGTTATATAAATTCACTAAAAAACAATTTTTTTCATCAAAAAAAACCATTTAAATCTCTCATCAATTTTTCCCAAAATACAGGCGGCGCAATAGACCCAACCCGTTAAAACGCCCCCAGCTTTTCCGTTTTGTTGTTGAAGGGTATTTTTCCCTGGAATTTTTTGAGGGATTGATGCTGGACTTGTGGGAAGGGGGATCTTATCCAAAATTTTTTTAAAACCCAAAACTTGTAGGGGTTTTGGGTTTATCAATGCACCGATTTTATTTTGGGTGCCTTGATAGTTACATCATTGTTCCCCTTTTAAACATTTTACTCTTTTCAATTTCCAGAGTTGTTTGGGGGGGAGGGGCCCCCTATTAAATGGGCAGATGGGCCCAAAAACCACTCATTTGTATCAACATACAAAATGTTTAAGGTCTTGCACGCCCCCTTTAATGTTGGCGTTAAATTCATCAACAGTGGAAATTTGGGGGCATATCGGGGGATAAAAAATGCCCCCGTAAAGCCCCTACGAGCCCAAAGGGGTTTTGCTTTTTTGCCTGTCAAGATCAAAATGATAAACGTCATCCATTACAAAAGAGAAATAATTTAAAAATTATTGCGGGAAATTTAAAGACCCTTTTTGCACCAGCAGCAAACGTTTTTTCTACTATTGGACAAGAAAACGTTATGCTGAAAAAAACCAAACGAGGGATTGCTTTTAAAATTTTCAAAAAAATATGGGGTTTCTCTAGGAAAATGGTTTTTCTGGGTTTTTCATAAAGTTCTGCTGGCCAGCATTTTTTTTTTTTCTGGGGAAAAACCAAAAGTTTCCCGGGGGTGGGTGCAGAAAAATTTGCTGGTTTAGCAATTTTAAAGTTTTTGGGGGGATTACAGAATGTTCTGTGGCCCCGATAATGTTTGGCTGGGATAGCAAATATTATGGTGGTCTGCATAATGTTTTGGGTGGGATTACAGAACATTCTTCGGGGGTTAAAGAATATTTTTTGCTGGCCCCGCTTAAATTTTTTTTGCTGGGGTTAAGAACGTTTTTTTGCTGGTTTCCCGCAGAAAATTTTGCTGGAATTACAGAGCGTTATTTCTGGTTTTAGCAAAATATATGCTGTACCAGCATTTAAAGTTTTGTTATTCCACCCAAACATTCTGCTTTGGGTTTTGGGGCAAAAATTTTCGCTCGTTCGTGGGGAAAAAAAATTTTAATTTTAAAAAAAAACCCCAATTTTTTTAAATAATATAACTATTTTCCCCCAAAAATTCAAACAGATACAGGGGAGAGTTATTCGATTTTATAGAAAACACAAGACGGGTTTTTTTTTTTTTCCTCCCACAATCAAAATGGTTGATAGTTTTGCTTTAAAATTTTTTTTTAATTTTGCCGCCTTCTGTTGTTGTCTCGTTAAACGCAACGAAGTTGTTTTTTTGTAAATACTATTTTCTGAGGGTTTTTCAGCCCCGGTTTCATATTTGGTAATAAGACATAATAATTTAATTTCACTAATAATTACATGGGTTTTAAAAACATACCTTTATTATTTTTTCAACTACTTTGTTGTTTTAAAAACCCCACAGTTTATAGGTAAGATACACAAAAACGGGCAAGTAAAAGGCCATGCTTGATTTCTCGGTTTCCCTTTACTTTTCTATTTTTCCCCTTTTTATTCTTTTCTATTGTAAGTATCTCGTCCCCCCAAAAAATCCCCGCAGGGGGGCCCCCCCGGAGGTAGGGTTGGGAATAAATTTAGCTACATTTTGAATCAGCAAAAAAAGTTTGGTAAAAATTTTGCATAACAATTTTTTCTGGAGGAGCAGAATTTTTTTGCTAAGTAACCAAATAGCAAAAAAATTTTCATTTGGGAGGGAAAAAATCATTTCTGGATTCTTTATTTTAGAGTTAGCAGTAACTGTATTTGGGGGGGGGGGTGGGGGGTTTTAGCAAATTTTTTCGTTTTAAATTTTACCAAAAAAAAAAAAAATTGGACTGGGAAAAGCAAAAAAAAGTTAAACAATAATTGTTTGGGAAAAAAATTTTTTTCTCTGTGGGAAAATTTTTTAAAAAGGGGGTCTTTTTCATTTAGATTTGGGCCATTTGAAAATTTTTCCAAAAATAAATTTTTTTTGTTTTTACTATCATTTAAAATTTATTTTGTTTTTTTTTTTAAGCTTTTGAAAAAAAAATCTAATCATCAAAAACACTATTAAATCATCTCGTCAACTTTAAATCACAGACGGCGGGAATAGGGGCCTTACGGTTGAATTTCTTCTAGTTTCTCCCCGGGCGTCGTGACAGTTTTTATCTTTTATTATTGTTTCGAAAAAGTTCAAAATTCACCCCAAACACCCAGAACCCAAAAGTGAAAAAAAACTTTTCTGCTGTAAAAAAATTACACAAAAAAAAAAATTTACATTGTGCAATGTTCCCAATTTTTGGGATTTTGTTGTTACGGATAAAAAAACAAAAACCCCCATCAAAAAAAAAAATCTTGGAGTATAAAAACTATAAAATTTTAAAAACGCATAATTAAGGGGTTTTTAGGGATAAAAAATTTTTTCCTAATTATAAACCCCGTTATTGAATTTAAAAACTCCCACCAATTTATGTCAAATTTATTTAAAAAAAAAAACACAATGCAAAAGAAAATGAAATAAAAATATACAGCAATAGAAGAAGGGCCCTTTTGTCAATGACAGTCCCCTGCCTTGTGTGCCTTTTTACTCCAAGTTATTTTGTGAAATTTCCCCAAAATCAAAAAAAATATATATAAAAAAGTCCCTCCTATATCTTTTACACCGGGGTAGAACATTTTTTTTTTTTGTGCTAACATTTTAAATTATAATATCAAATGATAAAGGGGTACCAAAAAATTTTTTAAATTTCTCATTCAAAGAAATATATTTAAAAAAAATTTTGGGAATCGTCCCTCGGGGAAATTGCCCCCCTTCCCTTGGGGCAAAACCCCCCCGACGACGACGGGAAAAAAACAAACAACCCGGGCGATGACACAAGGGCGAAGGGCGACCACCCCGTGGGGGAAACCCCCAAACCCCCGCCCCCCCCGTTTCCCCCCCCTTTCCCCCGTCCTTTGCCGGGGCCCGGCCCGATTTCGCCACAGGGGCCACAGGCCCCCCCCGACCCGAGCCCCCGGGCCATGGGTCCCGCCCCCGGGGCCCCCTTTCCCCCCGGGCCCCCTTTCTCCCCCTTTCCCTGCCCCTTTCTTGTGGATGGTTCTGACTAGCACAGGCCTGCCACCCCGCGTCTCTCCCTCACCCCTTCTTCCCCCCTTTGGAAAATAAAATAGTTATAAACCAACTAAGAAACCCACATTTTCAAAAAAGGCGCAATATGACCCCTTAAAAAGGTTTGGGCGGGGACCCTTAAAAAACCCAATAAACATAAACATAAAAAATTTTTTACATCAAACACGCCTTATTTTTTGTATTTTAAATTTTTTCCCAAAAATAAAAAAAATTAAATTTTTTTTTTGCTAAAAACTTTTTTTAAAACCCTAGTTTGTTTATTTCCCTTTTTTCTTTTTGTTGGTTTTTGTGGTTTTTTCTTTTCTGCTTCCAGTGCAGAAGGTCCAGTGTTTGGTCGCACTATAGCCAGAATTTTTTTTTACTTCTGATTTGGGAAATTAAATCCATCAGTTTTGGTTTGGAAATTTTTTAAACGGTGTCATTGAAGCCGTTTCCCAGCAAAAGAAAGGGACATAATAAATTGAAAGGGTTTATCGAAAACGGCCCCGTTTTTATTTTTGGCGTATGGTGATGACTTTCTAAATAAAAAAAATACCACTGAATGCCCATTTACCTATTAAAACATAACGATCTTTTTGAGTTTACGAACACTCGTTTTATTGCGTCGGGGGGGAAAAAGGGAAAAGGGGCGTTTGCCATTTCCCCCGCAAAAAACACTTGGGGAGGTTTTTGTAGGATAGTTTATAAACCCCCCGACACTGGAGGCGAGCTTTTGGCCCGTCGTCGTCGGGGGCATGGTCCCCTTTCTTTTACGACTAAACCCCACGACGATGGGCCCCGGGGTAGAAAATTTGGGCCCCCCAACATGGCCTGTTTTTAAACTTTAAAAGGGGGATTAAAAAAGAAAAAGTCCACCCCCGCAAAAAACGGTAGAATGAAACGGAAATATCCTTTTTCTCCCGAAAATAGAGGCGAGCTCTGGCAAAACGTCCCTCGGGGAATAGGGCCCCCCCCCCCTTTAGGGCCCCCGGCGGCGATGACAATTACACAAAACATGACAAAGTCCTGACGACCGCGGGCTTGAGAAAAACCCCCCTTTCCCCCCCTTTTCCCCTGGCTGGTTTGACCAGGGATGGGCCCCCTTCTCCCCCCCCCCCTCCCCAAAATTTTTCCCCCCACCCCCTTAACCTCCAGAACGGAAAAAAAAAAAACCCTGTGCCAACCCAAGGTTCCCCCCCCCCCCATAAACCCCCCCAAAGAAAATTTCAAAAATTTCCACAAACTTCCCGCACCAGCAAACTTTTCAAACAAAAACGCTAAAACCCACGAATTTGCAAAACAAAAAATTTTACCTGGAAATTTTCGGACAAGTTTTGCCGGCCAATTTTCGTAACCAACCCAAACAACCCTTTCAGCATTTTCTTTCAGATTTCCCCGCCAGCATAAGTGGCGGGCCAACCCCGTTCCCCGCTATCCTGGGGAAAAACCCCTGGGTTACAAAGGCCTCCCAGCAAAATTTTTCCAAATTACGGGTGCCACTTTCCCGAAATTAACTTACCAAACAAAACTGCTTCCCTGTTCTGCCCACCAAACTCTTGCTTGGGACCAAGACCCTCCTCAAATTTCCACAAGTTTAAATTAAAAAACTTTTTCCCAAAATTCAACACGGGAAAAATTAAAAACCAAACCTTTTCCTTCCCCCCACACTTTTTTCCCCCCCAAACTGCCCCTTTTCTCTACCCGTTAAAAACATTCGGTTTCGCATCTTTAAAACCTAAAAATTTCCAAAACTTTAATCCCAAAATTTTTCAACTCTAAACCTCCACATTGAACCTACTAAAGAAACGCACGGGCCTCGGTCTTCCTTCCTTTAACCATGTAACTCCCAAACCCCTCCCCATAACTAAAACCCCCCCCTCGCAAACAAAATTTCCCCTACAATTCCGGAGGGCAATTCCCCCACAAAATTTCCCCCGGGCAGGGAAAGCCTTTTTTAAACAAATGAGCCACATCTTTCAAATCAACACCAAACCTCAAAATTTTCTAATTTTGGGAAAATTTCCTTGGAACCCAAGGGTTTCTTAATTTCCATTAAATTCAAAAAACTTTTTTTATCCCCATTCATTTTGTTTTTTTTACAACAAAAACATACCAAAAACACATTAAAACTCCGCACTTTAAACACCGGCGCAAAAGACTTAGTTAATTTTTTTTTTTTTTTTGGGGGGTTTATTTTAAGTTTCGAAGTTTAAAACCAAGAAAAAAACCCAAAAAAAAATGAAAAAACTTATTTTTAAAAAAAAAAGACGGCATTGTTCCTTTTTTCCCCCGAAAATTTCAAAAGGGGTTGTATAGTTTGTTTTCAAATTTTTTGAAACTTCCCCGCCTTCTTTTTGTTGTCTCTTTTATCTGCAACAAAGTTGTTTTTTGTAAATGCTATTTTATCTGATTTTTACAGCACGGAAACATTTTGGGGTTTTTAAGCCCAAAATTAAAAATTTGGCACTAATAATTACTTTTATATACATCCCTTTTATTTTTTTGGAAAACTATTTTGGGTTTTTAAAACCTCACATCATAGTAATTACACAAAACTGACAAAAAAACGGCCATGCTTATGCTGGGTGCTTCACTTTGCTATTTCTTTCTATTCTTTTCTATTTTTAAGCTTTTCTCGTAAAAATTCGCGCAGGCCCTCGCAGTAGTTTTGCAATACATAAGCTTTTTTCGAATCAGCAAAACGTTGGGTAAATTTAGCTAACATTTTGCGGGGGAGCAAAATGTTTTCCCTAAGTACCAAAGAAAAATTTCCCTGCAGTTGCAGGGAAATTTTATGCTGGATTCTTTTTTTTTAGATTTAGCATTAACGGTAATCGCTGTTTCAGCATACTTGTTTCGTTAAATTCACCAAAAAATTTTCAAACGCAGAATAAAGTTAGAAATAATTGTTTGGAAAAAATTTTTTTCCTCTGTGTATTTGGGAAGGGGATCTTTACATTTAGATTTGTGCCATTTGAAATTATTCCAAAAAAAATTTTTTTTTTTTGCTATTACTATCATCAAATTCATTTTGTTTTGTTTTTACAGCTTAGAAAAAAATTTCTAAATCAAACACCTATTAAATCATCTCGTCATTTTCAATTCCCGACGGCGCAATATGACCTTATGGGTTGAAGTGCTTCTAGTTTCTAAACGCCCGTCGTGCATTTTCATCTTGTATTATTGTTTTCGATAGTTAAACCTTTAAACCAAGCCCCAAAGAACCGAAAAATGAAAAAAGCTTATTCTCTTAAAAAAATATACTCAAAACAAAAGGGTAAAATTGGTGAAATGTCAATTTTGGGATTTTGTTGTTACGGATAATAAACAAACCTCCATCAAAAAAATTAATCTTGGGGGAAAAATCTTAACTTTTAAAACGCTATAATTTTTTTTGTATGAGGGATGAAAGTGTTCCTATTTAACACGTTATTTTTTAAACCTCAAACCAAATTTGATGTCAAATTTTTTTAAAAAAAACACACAATGCACAAAAAAAATAAAATAATATATACACAATAGAAGAAGACTTCTGTCAATGCCCAGTCACTGCCTTGTTGCCTTTTGACCCCAAAGCTTTTTTTGTGACGGGCCAACACCCAAAACAATATATAAAAAAATGGGTCCTCTCCTATATCTTGACCCCGTGTAAACATTTTTCTTGTGCTTAACTTTTAAATTTTATAATATCAAAAATGAAAACCGGCTCAAATTTTCAAAATTTTTCTCATTCAAAAAAATTTATTTAAAAAAATTTGGAAATCGCCCGTGGGGGAACTTGCCCCCTTCCCTTTGCAACCTCCCGACGACGACGACAATGACAACACGGACGATTGGAAAACAGACAAGACGGGCCACGACGTGGGGGGAAAAACCCCCAAAAAACCCCGCCCCCCCCGTAAACCCCCCCTTTCCCCCTGTCCTTTGCCTGAGCCCCCCTGATTTCGCCACAGACCCCAGGCCCCCCCCCGACCCGAGCCCCGGGCCCTGATCCCGCCCCGGCCCCTTGCCCCCGGGCCCCCTACTCCCATGCCCTGCCCTTGCTTGTGGATGGTTCCCGACTAGCACAGGCCTGTCCCCCCCGCGTCCCCTCCCCTCCCCCCTTACTTCCTCCCCTTTGGAAAATAATGGTTTTTTAAACTAACTAAGAAACTACATTATCACAGGAGGCGCAATATGAAACCCAACGGTTTTTACGCACCTTAAAACCCAATAAAATAAACATAAAAATTTTTTACATCAAACAAAAGTCCCTTATTTTTTTTAAAAATTTTTCCCAAAATAAATAAAATTTTTTTTTCTTTTTCTATAAAATTTTTAACCCTAGTTTTTATTATTTTCCCTTTTTTCTTTTGTTGGGTTTTTTGTGGTTTTGCTTTTTCTGCTTCCCGTGCAGAAAGGGCCATGTTTGATTTGCACTATAGCCCAAAATATTTTTTACTTCTGATTTGGGCTTAAATCCTCCCGTTTTTTTGGTTTTTGGAAAATTTTTAAAAAGGTGTTTATTTAAGCCCCCCCTAGCAACGAGGCAAAATAAAAAATTAAGGTTTTAATCTGAATCGGCCCCGTTTTTTTTCGGGGGTATGGTGTAGGGCTTAAATAAAAAAATAATTTCCCCTGACTGCTTATTACCTATTAAAACATAAAGATCTTTGTTGAGTTATGGAAAACTCGTTGATTGCGTCCCCGGGGGCCCAAAAGGGAACGCGCGTCCCCCTCTCGCAAACCAAACTTGTAGGTTTTGTAGGATATTTTTAAATCACCGACCCCCGGAGGCGAGCTCTGGCAGTCGTCGTCGGGGAAAATGGTCCCCTTTTTTTGACGACTACCCGGCGACGAGCCCCCGGGGGAAAATTTTGGGCCCAGCATGGCTTCTTTTAATCGTAAAAATTTTTCAAGAAAAAGTCCCCCCTCGAAAAATCAGCTAGAATGGCGGGGTTCTTTCTCCCGAAACTAAAAGGGGAGCTTTTGGCAAACGTCCCCGGGGGGCCTAGCCCCCCTTTCCCCTTTACGACCCCCGGCGACGATGACAATGACACAACGAACGATGACAAAGTCCATGACGACCGCGACTTAAAGAAAACCCCCTTTCCTCCCTTCCCCGTGGCTGGTTCTGACCAGCATGGGTCCCTCCCACCCTCCTCCGCCCCTAGGTTAGAGTGGTGCATTATGACCTAACGGTTGACGCGTCCTTTTTCCAAATAAACCAAAAAACCAAAAATGTTATCAAATTAATTAATTTTGTTTCGCAATTACAATCATAATATTATTTTCTTATTCAATTACAAAACAATACAATCATCAAACACAACATTAACTCATCCCATCAGCTTTTACTATCACAGGCGGCGCAATATGACTTAACCGATTGACACCCGTCTGAGCCCGGGGTAGAATTGGCCCAGAGCATGGCTTTGCTAATCGTACAAGGCGATTCAAGAGAAAAAGTCCACCTCGCAAACATCAGCTAGAAAGAGCGGAATATCTTACTGCACACAACCAATCACAACATGAGTTTTAAATGTTTATTATTACGTAAGTTCGCACTTATTAGCCTTAAGGCAGGCCTTTTGACTAGTAGAGGCTAGCCTACGTAGCACCTAGGCCCGCCCTTAACCTCACATGTCCTAGGCCTTCAATCAAAAAATTCATCGACCTTGAAATTTGGTCAAAGTCAAAGTCAAAAATTCTTCAAAAGATTCATGGAGATGAAAGAGCGGAATATCTTACTCACCGAAACTAGAGGCGAGCCCTGGCAATCGTCCGTCGGGGACTTTGCCCCCTTCTCTTGACGACTCCCCGGCGACGATGACAATGACACAACAAAGGATGACAAAGCGATAACGACCGCGGACGTGGAACCCCTTTTCCTCCCCTTACCCGTGGCTGGTTCTGACCACCATGGACCCCACCTCCCCAAGGCTAGTGTGGCACATTATGACCTAACGGTTGACGCGCCCTTAATCCAAATAAACCAAAAAACGTTTGCTAAGCTACGTTTTTAGTTTTCACTACAGAGTTATTTGCCATCAGCGAAGCTCTCAAATACTACTTTGCAGTTCTTAGGAATACAATTTATGCTCAGATCCGCTATAAAAGCTATCTTCAAGCCTCAGACGTATTCGAGTTGAAGTCATCATTTGGTACAAGACATCCAATTGTCTTTAAGAACCCCCCCGTCGGGGCCCCGGGGTAAAAGGGCCTAGAGCATGGCTCTGCTTATCGTCAAAGGCGATCCAAGAAAAAATTTGTCACCTCGCAAACATCAGCCAGTAAGAGGGGAGTATATTACTCCCCGAAACTAGAGGTGAGCTCTGGCAATCGTCGTAACGGGATACCGCCCCTTCCCATGACGACACCCCGTCGACAAAGACAATGACACAACGAACGATGACAAAGACGATGACGACCGCGACGGAGAAACCCCACATCCTCCTTTTGGCCGTGGATGGTTTTGACCAGCATGGGCCTCTCCTCCCTATCCCCTAGCTAGAGTATGAATTATTACCTCGGTTGACGCGTCCTTAATCCAAATAAAAATAAAATCTCTTTAATAAATCTCAACTCTCGCGGTTATTTAGTAGATTTTTAAGGGATACCTGGACATGTGGGCATCGAGGGAAAAAACACGCTGATCTGGCTGCTAAGAAAGCTTCCCAGCGTCGCGACGTTGATTTTAATCTGACAGAATGTCAAGAGCGGATTTGAGCAACGACGAAATTTCACACGGAATAATTTATTCGTGAAATTAAGGTTCTGTGAAAAAATCATTAAAATCGGATAAAGCATGTGTGTGTTATAAGTCGTAGGTGGTTTCCCTGATCAGCATGGATATACGTTTCCTCTCCATACCCACAAGGCTAAGTGGCGCTTTATGACAAAACGGTAGACACCCCTTCCTTTCTCACTCGTCGTTCAACCTTGCCTGTGGTGGCACATTTGCGACCTAACGGTTGACTTACCTATAAACTTAATAAATCATAAAATCCACATTTAAAAAAAAATTCAATCGAAACTCCGAATTCCATAATATTCAAAGCACAATCATGTAAATATATATCTTATACTTACAATATCACAGGCGGCGCCATATAACCTAACTGGTTGAAGCGCCTTAGCTTCTCACATCGCCATGCAAAAATGCCGAAATTTGTCTGTGGCGTACCTACAAATCTTTCCCCCAGTTCAAAAATATTTGGTGACCTAGAGCCATTAAAAAAATTTTTTATAAGTTTTTGCGTAAAAGAACGATAGGTGCATTAACTACAAAGTAAAAAAAAAAACCCAAACCCCAATCGAGGGGTGCTTAATAAGCTGTGGAAATATGCAACGAGATTTTTATAAGTATAGAACAAGATTTGCTTACTCTTTAAAAAACTATCCACATGGCCGTGACTTACGAGAATCGTTTTGTTTACGTTGTGAACGAGGCGGTGAGTCTAACAAGCCGATGCCATGTTGCTTTTGTTTTTGTAACGAGCTTCACTTTAGTCTTGGGTTTGATAAGACCTTTGTCCCTTTGAATGGGTCAGATATTTATAATACCCTGAATTTAAATCAGAAAATTTGCATGTATAATACATTTTAAGTTTCGTCGCACAGAGAATCACTGGACGTGGCTCTGTGAACCAGCCTAGGACCCGGGAGAAGATATCCAGCATCGCTCTGCCCAGCAACCGAGGTTTTTTACAACCATCTTAGTTGGCGTGTGCGTCTTGATACAAGAAATAACTCAGATTGTAACAGAGCTCGTGTTCTTATACATTATAAGTCTCGTCGCACAGAGAATCATTGGACGTGGCTCTGTGAACCAGCCTAGGGCCCGGGAAAGATATCCAGCATCGCTCTGCCCCGCAACCGAGGTGCCTACAACCATCTTAGTTGGGGTGTCGTCTTGATACAAGAAACAACTCAGATTGTACAGAGCTCGTGTTCTTTTACATTATAAGTCTCGTCGCACAGAGAATCATTGGACGTGGCTCTGTGAACCAGCCTAGGACCCGGGAGAAGATATCCAGCATCGCTCTGCCCAGCAACCGAGGTGTCTACAACCATCTTAGTTGGCGTGTGCGTCTTGATACAAGAAATAACTCAGATTGGGAAGTGCATCTCGTGACTTTGTCTTGGTTTGAGCTCATCATACCCTTCCCCTACCCGTGACTGGGTCTGACCAGTATAGGATTATTCTCCCCAATCATCAGAAGCTTGTATATTGGGTAGTTGTTTTACTCCCCGAAACTAGAGGAGAGCTCTGGCAATCGTCGTATGGGACACCTAACTTTTCTCTTGGGCGACAGCATGGTTCCCTCCTCCTCATATCCACTTTGCTAGAGTGGCTCATTATTTAGCTAACGGTTGACGCGCCTCCCAAACAAGTAATAACCAAAAAGAGAAAAATCCCTTTCCCACAACATCAAACCCTGGCAGTTCTGACAGAATGGGGTTTCCTCCCAAATCACCTAGCACATAACGCATAATACCTTAGGTTGATCCGCGCTCAAAAACTTTACATGACCACTGCATGGGATTTTACCTCCCCATAGCCCTTTAGCTAGATTGCCACTATGACGTAACGGTTGTCGCACCCAACATCTTTGAAATAGAAACCCAAAAAACAAAAACTTTAAACCTTCCCCGTGGCTTATCTGTTCAGCACGGATGCGTCAAGCTCGGGGAGATTTGTCCCCAGAGCATGGCTCTGCTAGTGGTTTAAAGGCGAGGAAAGAGGAAATGTAGGGTATCTTACAAATTTCGCTAGTAAATGACTAGAGAAGAAGGACTATTATAATCTGATTATCATCATATAACTTTCTACGCTTTTGAAGTTGACCTACCGTTTCGTGGATTACAAAAAGTTATTCAATATTTCTTCAAGAATATTAGCTATCCGATTATTGACATTTTGAAACGTACAAATTGTTTATTTTGGAACCATAGTAATACTGATTTTTCTTATCCGCCTATCGTAGCCATGTTAAGATTGCATTCTTTGTCCACCAATCACCCCGTCTAGGCCCAGTCTGGGTCCGGGGTGGAATTGGCCCAGAGCATAGCTCTGCTTATCATGAAAGGCTATTTAAGAGAAAAGTACACCTCGCATACATCAGCAAGTAAGAGGGAAGTATATAACTCCCCAAAACTAGAGCGACTATGGCAATCGTGGTCGGGGACACTTCCCCTTTTCCTTGACGATCTCCCCGACGACGATGACAGACAATTGGCACAACGATCGTTGACGATGACGAAGACGTTGACGACCACGACGTAAGAATCCCCCTTTCCTCCCCTACCCGTTGCTGGTTCTGACCAGTATAAGCCCCTTCACCCCATACCCCCTAGGCTAGAGTGGTGCACGATGACCTAACGGTTAACGCGCTCTTAATCCAAATAAAACAAAATACCGAAACTTACAGAAAACAAAATAATCATCAAATACACAATAAACTTATTTTATTAACATACATTCTTACAATATCACAGGTGGCGCAATATGACCAAACCCGTTGAAGCACCCTAGTTCATCACGTCGCCATTAATGTTGACATATCATCTTGTCTGGACCCGGGGAAGAATTGGCTAAGAGCATGGCTCTGCTAATCGTAAAAGGCGAGTCAAGAGAAAAGGTCAATCTCGCAAACATCAGCTAGTAAGAAGGAGTATATTACTCCCCGAATCTAGAGGCAAGCCCTAACAGTCATCGTCGGGGACACCTACCCTCTTTCTTGACGAACAACCATGCGACGATGACAATGATACTACGATCGATGACAAATACAAAGACGACAGCGACGTGAGAACCCCCCTCCCTCCACTTCCCCGTGGCTGGTTCTGACCAGGATTGGCCCCTGCTCCCCATATCCCTTAGGCTAGAGTGGTGCATTATGACCTAACGGTTGACACGTCCATACTCCAAAAAATTTAAAAAAAAATTAAAATGTTATACATACACTAAGAAACCAATCTTTTCATCTACCTCATTAACTCATCTCAATAACTTTCATTATCACAGGCGACGTAAAATGACCTAACTAAGTTTTATTTAGTCTAGTTTTATTGAAATTGAGTATCATTGACGTTGGCTGATTCCCTGCCTCACAACTGTTTAAATTTCACATTCCTGTACAAATTTATTGCTAGTTTGACTTGAATTGTAAGACCCAGTCGCTGCGCTCCCTCGTATAATGTGTGTGGCTCGTTGGTCTTTTCGTTAGCGTATCATCTTCCAATGCAGAAGGTCCTGGGTTCGATTCCCGCCAAAGTCAGGAGTTTTTTTACTTCTGATTTGGACTTCAGTCCATCAGTTTGTGTCTTAAGAGTTTGTAAACGGTGACTTTGGAGCCGTCCTAGCAACGAAGCACATAATAAATTCAGAGTTGTTCTGAATCGGCCTTTTTGATTCTGGCGTTGATCCGCGGGTGTTCGCACTGTCCATACCACTGATTGCTATATTTCCTATTAAAAATATCGATCTTTGGTTCGTTATCGCTCACTCGTCGATTGCATCGGGGCCTACAGTGTAGGCTTAGTCGGTTTGATTTACTTTTACCCACTAAAAATCAGTTATATAACTGAGTGGGTAGACTCTAAATACAATTTACTAACAATTTATTTTATATAATGACCTGACGGTTGACATACCATTAAACCTAATAACCTGCAACTCGTTAAGTCGGCTATGGATCTGTCCAGCAATGGTCTGTTCATCCCCCTTTCCCAAGGCGAGAGTGGCGTACAATAACCAATAAGTTGTTATTTGATGTATTGATATTGAAGATGTTTTATCGTTTTAAATCACTTCGCTGTCAGAGAGAACCTTCATTTTTTCATAACATTTTCTCTACCTTATAAACTAAGACAACAATAACTAACACTCACCGACAGTGTTGGTTTGAGCGTTAGGCGCGCGACTCTGATTCGAACCCAAAGAAACCCGTTAGAAACCCGACGTGACTTAGGTTTTTCCGAGGATTTCCTCAAACGTTAAGAGGATGGGATAGTCGCGAAATTAAAACCACGCGAAATTATAGTTTTTTCGTGATATCTCGAGAAAGAAGCAAAATATCTAAAAACTGATTCTAGACTTCTATGTGGTTTTGTAAGAACAATATAAATGCAAAGAAAAATATTCAAATATAATAATCGGTGCGGTTTGTATTTAAGATATGCATTTGATTTATCAACATTCCAACAAAAAACTTTATAACCATCACATAACAATATATTTTCGTACACGCTATAACTCTCACAAAACCACATAACGGTCGAGATATCACGAAAAAACTTTAATTTCGCGTGGTTTAAATTTCGCGACTATCCCATCCTCTTAATGCAAAGGCAAAGGATTGAGTAACCTTTAACAACCCTCGGGCATCCCTTCACAATTGTACTTACTCCAATAAACCTCAAGTTTACAGCTGAAGAGGGGCTTTCATTGCACCCCGGGCAGATTTCCCCCAACGAATAATGTTTAAAAAATTAGTATTTAGCATAATAACAAACGAACATAAAATCAATACAATGTATTGATTTTATGTGTATGTTTAATTAAATGTCATTTAATTATTAACAGACTTGATACATGACAGCCGGTGAAATATGACCGACATGATTGGAGTGCCCTAGTTTCTTTGTCTAGACTTCGTATAGGCCACACACGTCTAACTCACGGATATCTCTTAACCAGAGAAAAGCTTATTCCCATATGTGACACATGTGATGTACCTTTAACCGTACATCATATGCTAGCAGAATGTACCAAATATGATGCCTTGCACACGCAATTTGATCTCTCGTTATCATGTGAAGAACTTTTATCATATGATAACGGCGACAAACTTTCTAAATTTCTCATCCTTAGTAACCTATTTAACCAAATTTAATTCCCATCATACACATTTCTTTAATTTATTTATTTTCATTCACATACATAACTTTTTTTTGCTATTACTTTCATCATCATTAATTAATTTTGTTATTTATACACTAAGCAAACAATCAAATCATCAAACGCACCTTTAAATCATCTCATCAACTTTCATTATCATAAGTGGCGCAATATGACCTAACAAGTAAAAGCGCCCTAGTTTCTCGCGTCGTCTCCGTGCATGGTCGTATACCTTCCCCCCGTCTGGACTCGGGGTAGATTTGTCCCAGAGCCTGGATCTGCTAATCGTACAAGGCGATTCAAGAGGAAAAGTCCACCTCACAAAAACTAGCTAGAAAAAGGGTGGTATATACTCCCTGAAACTAGAGTCGAGCTCTGACAATCGTCGTCGGGGACCTTGCCCCTTTCCCTTGACGACCCCCCGACGACGATGACGAAAAAGACAATACAAACGATGACCAAGACAATGACGACCTCGACGTGAGAACCCTCCTTTTCCTCCACCTGATTTGACAAGCATGTGCTTCTCGTCCCCACATCCCCTAGGCTAGAGTGGGTATTATGACCTAATAGTTTGCGCGCCCTTAAAGAAAAAAATTAATCACTCTAAGATATTTTTTGAACAATTTTTAGTTTACATCATACATATCACGATTGTTAATTTTTTATATTTATATAAATAACTTTTGTTTTGTTACTTGCATCACCATCATTTTCATTTCTTACTATACATTAATTAGAAAACAACATGATCAATTATCACACTCTAACCTCATTTCATTCGCTTTCAACATCACAGGCGGCACAATAAGATCTAACCGGTCGAAGCGCCATAGTTTCACACAACGTCGTCCTATCATCGTATGCGCTTTTCTATCATTCGTCGTCGTTTTACCATATCCAATTCCCTTGGCGAGCTTCCCGACGTCAGACCGACAACAAGGTCGACCACGACTTGATGACACCTCCATTCCTCTCCCTCAGTCGGTTAAGTCTGGGGTACATTTGGCCGAGAGCACGGCTCTGCTATTTGTAAAAGACGATTCAAGGGATAAAGTCCACCTCGCAAATATAAGCTAGGTAAGGGCAGTATACTCACCGAAACTAGAGGTGATCTCTAAAAGTTGTCGTCGGGGACCACTCCCACACCCTTGATGACGACCTCGACGACGACGACCATGACATTACGAAAGATGACCAAGACGCAGGCCGCGACGTGAGAACGCCCCTCTTTCCTCGCCCTACTCATGGCTTGATTTGAAACAGCATAGCACTTCCTCCCCACATCCCCTAGACTAGTGTGGTGCATTATGACCTTACGGTTGACGCGCCCATTATCCAAATAAACTCACAAAAATTAGGAGAAACTTAACTCTAAAGGTTCTATCATTGAGTGACAAGAGTGGATACAAGCAACGATTTTTTGATTTGAGAAGTTCATCTTGGGATGTGGCGCAAAATAAAAAATCCATTCTCTGATGCCCACAACGAATAAAAAAATCGTTCTCCGGCATCTCGACTCTCACGTAGAGAAGAGTTTTTCAGACATCGAATAACCCACACACGTCTAATTCACGGATATCTCTTAGCCAGAGAAAAGGTTCTTCCCATATGTGACACATGTGATGAACCTTTAACCGTACATCATATGCTAGCAGAATGTACTAAAAATGATGCCTTGCGCATGCAATTTGATCTCTCCCAATCATATGAAGAACTTCAATCATATGGTAACGGGACTAACTTTCCAAATTTCTCATTCAAAGTCATCTTAAAAAAAAAAAAAAAATCCCATCATACACATCTCATTAAATTATTTATTTTCATTCACATAAAAACTTTTGTTTTGCTATAACTATCATCATCATCATTTTATTTTGTTATGTATACAATAAGAAAACAATCCTATAATCAAAAACACCATAAACTCATCTCATATACTTTAATTATCACAGGTGGCGCAATATGACCTAACCGGTTGAAGCGCCCTAGTTTCTCACGTCGTCGTCAATTACACTGTGATAAGTGCAAGGCAAAATTAGAATAAAACAATTGATTATGACTACATTTAGTGACTGTCAAGTATCGTGTTGAGTACGTTGTGAACGAAGGCGGTGAGTCCAACAAGCCGATGCCAGTGTTGCTTTTGTTTCTGTTAGGAGCTTCACTTCAGGCTTGGGTGTCGAGCACCTTTCCCCTTTCCCTTAAATACCCCTCAACGACGATGACGACAATGTCTCCAGGAACGATGACAAAGACAATGACGACAACGACGTGAGAACCCCCTTTCTTTCCTTAGCCGTTCCTGGTTCTGACCAGCATGAGCTCCTCCTCCCCATATCTGGGCCCGGGGAAGAATTGCCCCAGAGCATGGCTCTTCTAATCGTAAAAAGCGATTTAAGAGATAAAGTCCACCTTTCAAACATCAGCTATTATGAAGGGCAGTGTTTTACTCCCCAAAAATAGAGGCGAGCTTTGGCAATCGTCGTCGGGGATCTTGCCCCCTTCCCTTGACGACCCCTCGACGACGATGACGACAATGACACCACGAACGATGACGACCGCGACGTGAGAACCCCCTTTCTTCCCTTTACCCGTGGCTGGTTCTGACCATGATGGGCCAACCTCCCCATATCCTCTAGAATAGAGTGGCGCGTAATGCCCTAATGTTTAGCTCGCCTATAACCTAAGGTAACTGGAAAAAATACATATAAATAACATAATAGGTGCTCATTTTTGTTAGGTCTGCAATTATTGTTAAGATTTTTACTAGGAAACGCTCAGTTGGACGCGTTGATAAGCGAGCACGTGCTATAGCTAGACCCACAATGCACATTTTTTTTTAATTTTAAAATTTGCGACGTTCGCTGTCCACAGGGCCATGTTTCCGATATTATTTATTATTGCCAAGGTATTTGGGTAAACCCTTGTGTAAATCTTTACTTTGTGGATAAAATCCACCGCCATCTAGAGGACCTTGACTCATTGGGAAAAATATTTTAACCCTTTGGTGACAAATAATAGACTGCTTCCTCGAAAGTATTTTGATTACTTCTAGGTGGCAGTGCATTAGAAACTTCGCGCGTCTTTTCGTTGCCATGGCAACGTTACTTTTGTTATAATGTAATTTCCATCTACACTACTTATCGGATCAAACTAAAATTAACATATTCGTGACCGGACGGACATTCTAAATGATTTGGCTATCTCAGATTTTGTCGCCGGTTAGTTTGAAAAAAAAACTTTCGATTAACTTTAATGTAACTTTTTAACTTTTTGAACGATTTTTCCACAAAACTAATGGCATTCAATCGAGAACAAAGCTTGCGGATGGTCAAAATTTCAACTCGATCCGAGCCTCCGTTCGAACGTTATGGCGAGACATACAAACAAAAAAAAACAAACAAACAAACAAAAAAAAAACGAGTGACAAATTTTTCCGGCAGAGTCAAATGGAAACGCTCGCTTCGCTCGCTTAAAAATCTCTTCCATTCTGCTGGTATAGCCTAACAATGTTGTTTGAATCCAATAAATATACCTACCCGCCTCTGGCTGGTTCTGACCAGTATGGACCCTCCTTCCTCCACCCCCCTAGGTTAGAGTGGTGCATAATGTCCTAACGGTTGACGCTTACTTTATCTAAATAAACCAAATAACCGAGTGCAAGCATTTTTATATCCCCAGTCACAAGACAATTTCTATAATTTTATGACAAGTCTGACAAAGTTTTTTAATATATATCTCAAAATATAATTTGTTTGACTAAATTAAATTCACATCAAACAAATTAGATTTTCACATGAAAATAAATAATGTTTACTTTGCTATTTCAAGCATCTGTATCAATTTCTATTCTTTTATCAATTTCTATTCTTTTATATACCCCCGTCTGGGCCCGGGGTAGAATTTGGCCCAGAGCATGGCTCTGCTAATCGTAAAAGGCGATTCAAGAGAAAAAGTCCACCTCGCAAACATCAGCTAGTAAGCGGGGAGTATATTACTCCCCGAACCTAGAGGCGAGCTCTGGCAATCGTCGTCGGGGACCTTGCCCCCTTCCCTTGACGACCCCCCGGTGACGATGACAATGACACAACGAACGATGACAAAGACGATGACGACCGCGACGTGAGAAACCCCCCTTCCTCCCCTTACCCGTGGCTGGTTCTGACCAGCATGGGCCCCTCCCCCCCCCTCCTTAGGCTAGAGTGGTGCATTATGACCTAACGGTTGACGCGTCCTTAATCCAAATAAACCAAAAAATATTCTTTTATAAACTTAGAATTCAAAATAATCATCAAACATAACATAAACTAATTTCTATAACTAACAATTTCACAGGCAAAGCGAAATGACCTAACAGATTGAAGCGCCCAAGTTTCTCACGTCGTCATGTTCCAGTCTGACTGTACCTGGACACGTGGGCATAGAGGGAAATGAACACGCTGATTGGGCTGCTAAGGAAGCATCCCAGCGTCGCGACGTTGATTTCAATCTAGTTCCCGTTCCAGATGTCAAGAGTGGATTCAAGCAACGATCACAGGCGGCGCAATATGTTCTAACCGGTTGAAGCGCCCTAGTTTCTCACGTCGTTGTGTTATGCTGGAAGATGTGGGCATTAAGGCGAACAAAATGAGATGCAAAAAAATTAAAATGCCACAAAACCCGCATATTTTCTCTCGGTTTAAAGTGAATTTGGGAATTCACGTCTTATTTATGGAACGGTTGACGCGCCCTTAATCCGAATAAACAAACAAAAGAATCGTTATTAGTTAATAAGATAGGTGTAGCTCTACGAACTACAAAGTTACGTAAAACAAGCCACAATCAAGGTGTGCTAAATAATCTGTGAAATGTGCAATGCGAAATTTGATATGAAAACAGATTTGCAATGTATTTAAACAAAATATCCATATGGCCGTGACTTTCTAGAATCGTGTTGTTTACGTTATAAACGAAGGCGGTGAGTCCAACAAGCCGATGCCAGTGTTGCTTTTGTTTCTGTTAGTGGTATTCATAAGCTGTGTCATTCGATCGGGTCATATATTAAGAAACTTTTTATTCAAACCATGGAATCTACAAAGCTCGTATCCTTACACATTATAAGTCTCGTCGCACAGAGAATCATTGGACGTGGCTCTGTGAACCAGCCTAGGACCCGGGAGAAGATATCCAGCATCGCTCTGCCCAGCAACCGAGGTGTCTACAACCATCTTAGTTGGCGTGTGCGTCTTGATACAAGAAACAGCTCAGATTGTACAGAGCTCGTGTTCTTATACATTATAAGTCTCGTCGCACATAGAATCATTGGACGTGGCTCTGTGAACCAGCCCAGGACCCGGGAGAAGATGTCCAGCATCGCTCTGCCCAGCAACCGAGGTGTCTACAACCATCTTAGTTGGCGTGTGCGTCCCCCGTCTGGGCCCGGGGTAGAATTGGCCCTGAGCATGGCTCTGCTAATCGTAAAAGGCGATTCAAGAGAAAAAGTCCACCTCGCAAACATCAGCTAGAAAGAGCGGAATATCGTACTCCCCAAAACTAGAGGCGAGCTCTGGCAATCGTCGCCGGGGACCTTGCCCCCTTCCCTTGACGACCCCCGGCGACGATGACAATGACACAACGAACGATGACAAAGACGATGACGACCGCGACGTGAGAAAACCCCCTTCCTCCCCTTACCCGTGGCTGGTTCTGACCAGCATGGGCCCCTCCTCCCCACCCCCTTAGGCTAGAGTGGTGCATTATGACCTAACGGTTGACGCGTCCTTAATCCAAATAAACCAAAAAAAAAACTTGATACAAGAAATTGTCCTAACTTATATTGGGAAGTGCAACTCGTGACTTTGTCGTGGTTTGAGCTCATCATACCCTCCCCATACACGTAGCACGTAAACATCAGAGCTAGTATGTTGGAGAGTTGTTTTGCTTCCCGAAACTTTAGGCGAGCTCTGGCAATCGTCGTCTGGGAGCTTTCTTCTTTCCCATTTAGACCTCTCCGTCGACGACTACAACCAAGACAAAACGAACGATGACAAATACGATGACGACCACGACGTGAGAACCCGCCTTTTCTTTCTTAACCCGTGGCTGGTTCTGACCAGCATGGGTCTTTTCTCCCCACATCCCCTAGGCTGGAGTGATGTATTACGACAAAACGGTGAAGCCCTTTATAAAAATAAATTAAAATACATAAAATAAATATTTTTTAATTAAATATGAGATATAACAAACTAACAACAAATTCAATCTATAACCTTACAATATGACTGCGACTCGTATTACCTCACGGTGGAAGCGCCTTGATTCTCTCGTGGTATATGCCCTAGTCCGAGTTGCCCCCGTCTGGGCCTGGTGTAGAATTGGCCCAGAGCATGGCTCAGCTGATCCACAAAGGCGATTCAACAGAAAAAGTACACCTCGCAAACATCAGCTAATATGAAGGGTAGTATTTTATTCCCCAATAATAGAGGCGAGCTCTGGCAATTGTCGTCGGGGACCTTGTCCCCTTCCCTTGACGACCCTTCGACGACGATGACGACAATGACACAACGAATGATGATGAAGACAATGAGGACCACGTCGTGAGATACCCCTTTCCCCCCTTACCCGTGTCTAGTTCTGACCAGCATGGGCTCCTCCTCTCCCCCTAGGTTAAAGTGGTGCATAATGACCTAACTGTTGACGCGCCCTTCAGTGCTAGTCTTAGGATATTTTCTAGTGTCTGCGAGTAGTGAGAATGTCCACGTACTTGTGTTTGCTACAAGGGGCGCCGGAGGAGGAAATTTTTTAATGCAATATTTCCTTCAAGATAGCCTGTAGTGAGATCTGAGACATGTTGGGTTGGGTAGGCGGCTGGCCTTGCCTTGTGGGTGCGGCGCAAGTAAAAGAGTAAGGTTCCAGGAAACGATAAATAGGCGCAATGATGTTGAAAACTTCAATGTGACGACGAGTCGTATTCCACCAGTATCTCAATATTCCAATATAGATGACGATTGTATTAGGGTTCGCGCCTCTACCCGACCATGCATGTCATTATAATTTTCGTGATACGGAAATTACATGTATGATTACTTCTAACCTGTTAGTATGCCCAAAGTTTATAAACCACAGAATAACTTACTCTGTTGAGAAGGGTTATTAATATAAACTTAGGATAGAATCATTGAATCTATCATTTTATTCTGGAGCAATGTTCTACATACAGTACAGTTTATGATCGTTCCAATTTCACATACAGAGACCTAACTAACTAAGGTAGGTCATAATGCATAGTGCTGGAATAGAGGGTCCAATGTCAATTAAGGAAATTTGGTATTTTTTGGTGCTTATATTCGTATATATTTATAAAGTGAGTAACAACATATGCAATTTAGTTTAATGAAACAAACTACTTTGAAAGAGAAACAAAACTAATGATGAGTATATTAAAGTGTTAATTATATTCTCTAGCAATGTCTAACCATAAATCGGTTCTAGATTTTAGCTTCATAGAGGTCTGCTCAGGACAACCTTTCGTGACTTCTGATGAGCGAAATCATTTATGATTTGATCGAAGTCCAGCTTGGAGCACAATCTATTTACGATAGACAAAAAGGCAAGATTGCTCAATCGATCTTGTGACAAATTGGAACACAAATATGTCTTTATAAGACTCATGAGCCACGAGGCCAAGCATAGTATAGCGTAAACTAAAACCACAATCAGGAGTGTGATGAAAGATAAGTCGTCTCAAAGGTGCCGAGCGGGTTACTTGTCATTGACCAAAAAAAACGCCTTTGTTTGCAAAGTGTTCACATTCAGTAAAGCGGACTAAAGCCTTGCCATAACTTACAAACTTACTTTGTTGACATATTTTATTTTTTTGGGCAGGTAATAAATAGTATCATTTTAAGATTACGCGAACGATCAGAACTCAGAATATGTAGAAGAAAGTATTAGGATGTTCATAATTTGTTATAATTTCACCCCGTCTGGGCTTGGGTAGAATAGGCCCAGAGAAAGGGGCTCTGCTTATCGTACACCACCGCAACTATCACTTTGTGAACATCAGCTATAAGAGGGGATTATATTACTCTCCGAAACGAAACTAGAGTTGAGCTCTGGCAATCGTCGTGGGGGACACCTCCTCTTCCCTTGACCCCCTCCCCGACGACGAATGACATTTGACACAACGAATGATTACACGACGAAGACAACTACGATGTGAAAAATCCCCCTTCCTCCGCCTATCCTTGTATGGTTTCGGCCAGAATGGCCCCTCCTCCCCATTTCCCCTAGTCTATATGGTGCATTATTACCAAAACGGTTGACGCGTCTCCTCCCAATAAAAAAAATCCTAAGCTTAAAATAATTTAAACTTAGAGTATGGCTCTGATGATTAAATAAACGAGAATAGTGGAAATTTTAATTTTTGCAAAATCAGCTTTATGTAGGGGAGTATTTAACTTTTTGAGGGGATCTTTGGCTATCGAACGTAATAAACTTCGCATTTTCATCCTCCTACCGGCGGCTGGTTCTGCCCCTAGGCAACAGTGACGCATTATTACCTATTGGTTAACAAGCCCTGAATCCAAATAACAAATCCCCCCTTTCCCGTACCTGGTTGTGACCACTTGGCCTCTCCCCTACCCCACATCATTTAGGCTAACATAAATCATTAAGACCCTAACGGTTGAAGCGCTATTAATCCAATAAACAAAAAAAAAATCCCCCATTCACATGAATAACTATCTAACATATTATTATGATAACGGCGACAAGGTAAATTTAAATTTTATGACTCAAAATATAATTTGTTAACTAAATTAAGTTCTCTTTGTGCTTGTTTTACTTTAATGTTCAAATCAATAATATTTCTCTGCTTAAATGTCATCACTATCATCTTATTTTCTTTCTTAAACTTGAAAGACAATTTTATCATCAAACACACCGTAATCTTATTTAAATTGTATTCTCATACAGTATCATAGGTAATGTAATGTGAGTTAACCGGTTTGAAGCGCCCAAATTTCTCACGCCGTCATTGGATGGAGTAATCTGCCAGAGGTTTCCTCAGCTCTCTATCACGGGTCTGTCCCCCGCACATCCCTAGTCTACACTGGCTTACAGTAACCTAACGGTTTGCGTGCCTTGAAACCACACAAAATAAAACGTATCTTTCTCTTAGTTCTTCAACCCTGTCTTGGTCCGGGGCTTGGTCGCTCACTTTAAATCAAAGGCCCATGGACAAAAAAGTACGATGGGACCTACAAACTGTTAATGGGTGTATTCGCACCTAAGTGTGTAAATAATACAAGATTGTGTACAATGGGGGATTCCCCCAACCCCCTTACCCAATGCGGGTCCAGGGCGCAGAGCTCCGAAATATATGTTTTAAGATCGTGTGCTATAACATTTGTAAGTGGTGACTGTTGCTTATTAATTTGATGTTTTGTTTTCTCTGACTTAACATTGGTTCTGTTCATTCTTACAAGAAAACATGCAGGTGGGAGTAGATGTAAGGTGCAGGTGTAAATGTGGGCCTACAGATACCCTGAATTTGTGTAAGGATTACTGTTTCAGGAATATGTAATTCTTTGTAGGTACACCATATACTCGCGTATAACCCGTCTGGGCCCGGGGTAGAATGCGTTAGAGCATGGCTCTGCTAATCGTAAAAGGTGAGGCAAGAGAAAAAAAATGTATCTAGCAACGATGAGCCAGTAACGGGTAGTACAATACTCCCCGAATCAAGAGGTGAGCTCTGGCAATCGTCGTCGGAGACAGACCCCTATCCCATGACGACCTCCCTGACGACAACGTCCAAGCCATCACGAACGATGACAAAGACGATGACGGACATAACGTCATAACCCCACCGTTCCTCCCCTTACCCGTGGCTGGTTCAGATCAGCATGGCCCCTCCTGCCCATATCCCTGGTCTAGAGTGGTGAATTAAGACCCAACGATTGACACGCCCTTAATCCAAATAGACAAACAAACTTTATCTCATATCCTCCATGCTAGAGTAGCTAATTTATATCTTAACGCCCCGTCTGAGCCCGGAGTAGAATTGGCCCAGAGCATGGCTCTGCTAATCGTAAAAGGCGATTCAAGAGAAATGTACACCTCGCAAACATCAGCTAGTATAAGGGGAGTATTTTACTCCCCGAAAATAGATTCGAGCTCTGGCAATCGTCGTCTGGGACTTTGTCCCCTTCCCTTGACGACACCTCGACGACGATGACGACAATGAAAACACGAACGATGACGAAGACAATGACGACCGCGACATGAGAACCCCCTTTCCTCCCCTAACGCGTTTCTGGTTCTGACCAGCATGGGATGGGCTCCTACCCCCCCCCCTTTCCCCCCTAGGTTTAAGTCATGCATTATCACCTAACGGTTGACGCGTCCTTAATCCAAATAAACCAAAATATATCATTACGGTTGACGCGCCCTTACACTTAATGTTTATAAATCCTTTCCCCTACTCTCTCGAAGTCAACGTATACGGCAACGACGTCACTTAAAATATAAAAGCAACATCGATCTTTAATTTATAAACTCACAATATCAAATGCAGCACGATATGACCTACCCGGTTGAAGCGCCCAAGTTTCTCTTGTCGTACTGTAGTTCATCTGTGATACACCTTTCCTTTATGGCGTTGCAATTAACAGCCATAATGGACGAAAAGTATAAGATTTATTAATCTGCACAAATGGAATATGCAGATGTAGTTGTAAAGTGCAGTTGTAAAGGCCTACAGTGTTTACCATGAATTTGAGTTTGGTTTAATGACGATATTTCTTACTGGGTTTACCCCCATGACATAACTGGGGGCCCTTAGCCTTCCCATTTTTCTACTGGGCACGGGGTAGGAAAAGAGGGAAAGTCCATCTCGAAAACATAAGCTAGTAACGAAGGAAAAACTGAAACTTGAGGCGAGCTCTGCCCAAGTAGCACAAAGTGATGGCGATCTTATGGCAAACTGTAACATTGCCATCAGTTGAGCTGATGGCCCATAAGCGGCGATGCGCTTACGGCCCGCTTATGGGGTTGGCCAGGCGCCCATAACTTTGCCATAGCAACGCGCCGCTTATGGGCCATAAGCGGCCCACTGTAGCAAATCCGACAGTTGCTTCACTTTTGTCACATCGATATGCTTACGGCCCGGCGGTGAGAATGTTTCGGGAACACTAGCACCATCTAGTAGAGACGCGAGGAAGTCACACACACAAACGAAAATATTAAAAAGTTCAAAATTACATATCTTTTCAATTGAGCGAGCATTTCAATTTGTATAAACTGTGTGTAAGAGAACAAATTCAAGTTAATACAGAGAGAGTTATAAGACATAGATAAATGTTATCGCCCATCGCCGTACTCGAACCCCAACCTGCTGCGCCGGACTCTGGAACGCTGACCGCTACACCACCGTGATCACTGCTAGAGGAGCGCGCCAGCTACCTTATGAAGATGTACCCAGCGTGTATGCATTGTGGAACGTCTTGTTCAACATTTAGTACCATGTTTACATGGAAACTAAATAAATGCCATCTCAGGTTGTTCATCAAACTAAAGATTCAATAATATATGTATTCAAATTGAGTTGTTTTAAGCGTAGGCCTACTCTTGTTCATATTTAAACTGACCAAAGAGAATCAAGCCCATATATCTAAATGGTATGAATTAAATTGACGGAAAGTGATTAGGAGCTCAGTTTGGATTTGTATTTATTATTAATTTTACCAGTCACACACGGGCAGACGGACAGACAGTAGCACCATCTGAATGTGTTACAGAACAAATAATAAAATAAAATAAAATAAATAAAATAAAGTAATCGCTAAATTTAAGCCTCTCTCCCTACTTTGATATAGGCCTACACCAAATATTCCCTATTGGCTATTTTTTTGTAAAGCCTAAAACAAAATACAGATATAGTTTATCAATGATCATCTGACATTTTCAAAACTTATTATTTTTATTTTTGGGTTTAATAGTAAGCTGATTATAAGAAGATTAAGATGATTACAGATAAATTAATTACTTATACCCCGGACATATTCCTGCTCATAAATTTTGGTTTGAAGGATGATTTTTGTTTCTATTACTTGGAAAAATTTTGTCGTTAATATCTTGCACTTATATAATTTATTTCTTCCACCTATCCGTACCGGCGTAAGAAAAAAATCGTAAGTGCAATTTTCCAAGTATGTCAGTTTGTAGACAAGAGTATGTGTTACAAATAGAAAAAAATCTGCCTTTCAACCAAAAAATTACAAGCAGGAATAATTATGTCTGGGATAAACGTGTCATATTTTTTACTGTAATCGTCTATACTGGTCGTACTGCTCAACACAAAAATAAATAAATAGTTTTGGCAATGTCATAATAATATTATGATCATATTATTGATAAACTAAGATTTAGGAAAATTTTAAATATTAATTAAGCCGATTTATTTGCTGTAGTTCTACAAACATGCAATATGACATATTATTTATTTGTAATGAATATATTTCTTTTTAAAGAGATTTTTCGTTTTCTTCCATCTGCGTCAAGTATGTGAAATTTGCACTACGAAACGGCAAGTGCAAAGGCATATTACAGATACATGACAGCATTATCGACAGCGGATTAATTCTGCATATTGCAATGACATTAATGACCGCATTTATAAACATGTTTGAAATTAATTTAAAAATTGTGTCGATTGCATGCAGTAATCAAAGTATTATTTTGGGAACCCTTCGTGGAGTATTCAGTATCGGAATGATATATAATAATATATTATCAAAATATTAATATTATCAAATAATAAGTTTAAATGATACTTAAATGATATAGGGCTACCTTGAATGTGAGAGCGTCAATATTCCTTAAATCGACGAAGAAGAGCGAGAATGATTAGCGTAACATGATAAAATTTACAATTAAATTATTCCTTTTAATCCATCATCAAATGTGTTATATACTCTCATTAGATTCCCGTCGGTTGTGTGCTTATGGGCCATAGGCGGGCCGCCTACTGTTCGCCGCCTGTCGGTTGTGTTCTTATGGGCCATAGGAGGGCCGCCTACTGTTCGCCGCCAGTCGGTTGTGTGCTTATGGGCCATAGGCGGCCCATCAACGCACAACTTTGCCATCACTTTGACGCTGATGGCCCATAAGCGCACACATTTTCTGTGCTACTTGGGTGGCAATCGTCGTCGGGGACACCTCTCCTTTCCTTTGACGACCTTTCCGATGACGAGGACAAGGGCACAAAGAACGATGACAAAGATGATATCGAACGCGACGTGAATACACCCCCACTACTCACCACCCTGCCCGTGCTGGATACGGGGGTCGTCCTCCACATATCCCCAGGGCTAGAGTGGCGCATTATAACCTACCGGTAGACGCGCCTAGTTTTTCTGCAGCCTGAGAGCTGTTCAATATAATATCCGAGTATCTCGTAGTCGTCGTTGTGGTTATCATAGATGGGTCCAAAATTAACAACAAGTTTGCTTAGCAACGTTTGTTCAGTCGTCACTGCAGACTTATTCGCCATCAGCAAAGCTTTCAAATACTACTTTGCAGTTCAGGGGAATAACATTTATGCTCAGATCCGCTATAGAGCTAACTTTAAGCCATGACACGTATTCAAGTTCGAATCATCATTTAGTACAAGGCATCCAATTCTCTTTCTCTCACGGTTATTAAGTAGATTTTTATGGATACCTGGACACGTGGGAATAGACAAATAATGACCGACTATTCCACATGCTACAACTATGTATTATTTTTTATTACTATTTCTATTATATATTACTATATTACTATTTTTTTATTACTACCCGTGGCTGGTTCTGACCAGCAAGGCTCATCCTCCCCATATTTCCTAGGCTAGAGTGGTGCATTATGACCAGATGGTTGACGCGCCCTTAATTCAAACAAACCCACAAAACAGACCAAATGCCAGATACCGACATTGTTAATTCGAGCGTTAAGCGCAATGCTCTGATCCGGGAGGTCCTGGTTTCGAATCCCGTCTTGACCGGCAATCCTGACTGAAGGTTTTTTCCCAAAGTTTTCCTCATTTGTTAATGAAAATGCAAGGGATTGAGTTCACTCAAACAGCCGACAACGGGCAACGTACCTAGTTCACCTGTAGAGGTGGCATACATTGCATGCTATAACTGTGGTTTCCCTCAGTAAAAATTACATTTTAAAATGTTTATGTGACTACCCACCCACTCCCCACAAAACCTACAACTCTCATCTAGACTTGCGGCTAGTGTCTACATAATATTTCGCTTTAGAAAAAAACGTAAATGTTGGTTGCCTAGAAAATTGTGAAGTGTCGTCATCATAACATTATATGTGATATTCATTTGTGAGTCACTGGCATAGCGGAAAATAGGAAATTTTCTTTTTAAATTTCAAATAAGTCAGCAAATCACTCAATATTGTTTTTAAAATTAATATGAAAAAATTCGCGTGCAATCAAAAAAACAAGAATAAAACTAATTTATAAAAATGTTATATAAACCAGAAAATCACTCAAATTAATAAATAATATATTTAATGTTCATCGCGTGGCGCACGAAGACTTAACAGTTTCTGAGTTAAGGTTTCTTCCGTGGTTTTCTTTATAAGTTATTGCTCCTTATTATTCCTCCTTTGTAAATCAGGTTTATAACTGAATAAGATAGACGTTGATTACATAAATAATTATAAAAATAAAATAATCAAAGGATTAAGTCAAACCCGTCTCTATAATATATCGCTTCGCTCGATAAGTCCCCTAAAACAACCTGGGAGCGGTCATTCCCTTATAAAAATTTTCCCCCCTCCAAAAAACCTAGTTGAAAACCTTTAAAAAGGAACGTGCTTGCCCTAAACAAACTTTCCCACGAAAAAAAAATTTGAAAAATTAGTATTTTTTTAACAAAAAAAAAAAACATTAAATTCAAAAATTAACAGTCTTGTTACATGACACCGGGGAATAGACCTACTGGTTGAAACGCCGTATTTTTTCAAAAACGTTGTACGCTGTTATCAAAGTTTCCCTGTCTGGGCCAGAGTAAAAATCGACTCGGAGCATGGCATCTGCTAACCGTAAAAGACTATTCAAGAGAAAAGGTTCATCTCGCAAACACCACTAGTTAGAACTGTAGAATATAACTCCCGAAAATAGAGGCGAGCTCCAGCAGACGACAACCTACGCAACGATGAAAAAAGTGACCAGATGACAAGGACGATGGCGATGACAACCACGATTTGAGAAACCCCCTTTCTTCCCAATCGTGGTTGGTTTCCAAATTCTATTTTAAAAAAATAAACTCTAAAAGTTCTACAGTATAGTTTTGCTCGATACCTGGACACGTGGGCATAAAGGGAAATGAACAATCTGATCGGGCTGCTAAGGAAGCTTCCCAGCGTCGCGACGTTGATTTTCACTCTAGTTCCCGTTCCAGATGTCAAGAGGAAAAAGCAACGATTGTTGGTTTTGCGACAAGCATCTTGGGATGTGGTGAAAATTACAAATTGCAAAATTTGATGCTTACACTAATAAAATTCGTCCTCCTACGTCTCGACTCTCACGTAGAGAACTTCTATCATATGATAACGGCGACAAACTTTCTAAATTTGGCATCCAAAGTAATCTATTTAACAAAATTTAATTCACATCATACACATTTTTTAAATTTCTTTATTTTCATTTATGACCTAACCGGTTGAAGCGCCCTACATTCTCACGTCGTCGTCAGATGTTCTATCTACTCCTACTTATTACCTTATTACACTAGGTACTTCGTAACTTGTCCAAGTTAGTCACACCTGCCACACTGCGTATGAACTTCATCTCGTCTGGTAATTATGATGACCACGACGTGTGAATTTACCATCAACAACATTTGTTTACCAAACTGAATTCATTACGAACTCATTTGATATTTTATATCTGTAATTATCTAGAATTCATATCACCTCTATCATTTTCTTTTGTTTTATAAACTTAGAAAACAATTTAATTATCAACACACCATAAACTAATTGCATTAACTTTTAATATCACTGACGGCGCAATATGACGTAACCGGTTGAAGCGCCCTAGTTCCTCACCTTGTCATGAACGTGTTCTGTCGATATTTTCTCAGCTCTCTATCACAGGTCTGCCTTCCCCACATCCCTTAATTTACAGTGGCTAACAGTAACCTAACGGTTTGCGTGCCTTGAAACTATATACAATATAACATACATTTCTCTTAGTTATTTTATTCTACCCTATCTTGGGCCGGGGAAGTAGCATGACTTCTAATCAGGGGTCCCCGGACAAAAATATATGTGGGAAGTGGAGCTTCGACACAAAATGAAATATGTCAATTGAAGACTCGAAATGGGCGGATCTTAAAACGATCGATAGGTCACGTGACTAGTATTGGGTATAAATCCTCATTTCGCAAGCTGGCGCCTGCTGAACGGCGCATCACTTATCACGCTCTAACTTTTATTCTTTTCATTATTTGGACAACACTTAAATGAATAATATTTAGCAAACATATCATTCCTTGTAATAGCGATTATCCCGATTGTTTTGACAAAGTCGTAAGCTTGTTATCACAATGTACGCATCACACAAGTGAAAATTATCAATGACTTAAGATTTCTCATTATGTATTTGACGAAAAACTACTGATCGGATTTCGACAAGGATTCTTTGTAAGAATGCATCAGACTGTTTAGACAAGAAATATACTAACTTTCTAGATAGAAAGTGCACTAAACGAAAATTTACAGCATAGAGTAATATGCAGCGTGCACTTTTTCACGACTCATCCGCACGTCAAGAGTGCGTATTTTAGATAAAAACACATACCTGCATATTTCTCTATGCTGCAAAGTTTCGTTCAGTGCACTTTCTATCTAGAAAGTTAGTTTATTTCTTGTCAAAACAGTCTGATGCATATTTTTAAAGAGGTCTTGTCGAAATCCGATCAGTAGTTTTTTGTCAAATAAATTATTGAGAAAACTTTAGTCATTGATAATTTTCACATGTATGATGCGTACATTGTTATAACAAGCTAACGACTGTGTCAAAAAAATCGAAATAATCGCTATTACAAAGAATGATATATTTGCTAAATATTATTCATTTAACTATTGTCCAAATAATGAATAGAATAAAAGTTAGAGCGTGATAAGTGTTGCGCCGTGAAGCAGGCGTCAACTTGCGAAATGAGGATTTATACCAACCTTACCAACTAATTCCGCCATGTTGCCTCGTGACGTCAGGAGGCGGGTACAATTCAAGTCGTCAATTGAAGTAAAAAAAAAAATACACACACACACAATTACAATAGTCCACCTCGCAAACATTAGCTAGAAAGAACGGAATATCTTACTCCCCGAAACTAGAGGCGAGCTCTGGCAATCGTCGTCGGGGACCTTGCTCCCTTCCCTTGACGACCCCCCGGCGACGATGACAACGACACAACGAACGATGACAAAGGCGATGACGACCGCGACGTGAGAAATCCCCCTTCCTCCCCTTACCCGTGGCTGGTTCTGACCAGCATGGGCCCCTCCTCCCCCTCCTTTAGGCTAGAGTGGTGCATTATGACCTAACGGTTGACGCGTCCTTAATCCAAATAAACCAAAAATACAATAACCCAGCATTTAGCTTGGACATATTGCTTTTAGAAACAAAAATACAAGTTTATCATCAAAAAGATGGTAGATATTGCGGTTTGCACCAGCAGAAAATTTGTAATAAAAAAATTTGGATTTTGGGAAGCATCTGCAATTAAGGTTATTTTTAATTTGTTGCTGGCCATATTGCGATTAGCGTCGTAGCTCCACTAATTGGTGTCATCATCAAAATTATTTGAGGATATTCGCTCCTTCGTTGGTTAAGTATACATGATTCTGTACAATGCGGGTCCAGGGCGCACAGTCCCAGATTTTTTTTATTGCATTTGTTAGGGGTGACTGGTGACGATTGTTGTGAATGCCAAAATAATGTGATGCTATGTTATTAGACTTGACATTGGATTTGTTTATTCGTACCAAGACTACATGCAGGTGTGTGATACCCTGACTTTGGTTAGGTTTACTGAATGGGGAATATATATTTATTTCTGGGTATACGCCCCATACTCGCGTATACCCTCTGACCCCGTTTGGGCCCGGTGTAGAATACGCCCAGAACATGGCCCTTCTAATCGTTAAAGGTGAGACAAGAGAAAAAGTCCATCTTGCAATGATCGGCTAGTAGAGGGTAGAATAATACTCACGGAAACTAAAGGCGAGCTCTGGCATTCGTCATCCATCTTGCAATGATCGGCAAGTAGAGGGTAGAATAATACTCACGGAAACTAAAGGCGAGCTCTGGCATTCGTCATCGGGGACACTTCCCTTTAAACCCCTCAACGACACCCCCGATACGACGACCATGACAACACGAACGATGTCAAAGACGATGACGACCATGACTTAAGAACCCCCCTTTACTTCTCCTTTAGTTGTGACTTGATATTTTCTTACATCATCTCTTTGGATAAAGTGGCGCAATATTACCTAACGGTTGTCGCGCCCTGACACTTAATAAATCCAAATCACTTCCTTTTCTCTCACAATAACAACGATAACGACTACGGACGTCACCAACAATGTAAAATCGACGATGAAATTCAATTTAAAACTCACAACATAAAAGGGAACCGCGATATGACCACCCGGTTGAAGCCCGCTAGTTTATCTTGTCGTATCCCGGTTGGGCCCGGGTTAAAATTGGCCCAGAGCATGGCTCTGCTAATCGTACAAGGCGATTCAAGAGAAAAAATCCACCTCACAACAAAACATCAGATAGTTTGAAAGATAGTATTTTACTCCACGAAAATAGAGGCGAGCTCTGGCAATCGTCGTCATCAACACCTCCACCTTCCCATGACGAACTACCTGACGACGATGAAAAGACATAACGAACGATGACAAAGACGATGACGACCGCTACGTGAGAAACCCCCCATCCTCCCCTTACCCGTGGCTGGTTCCGACCAGCATGGGCCCTTCCTTCCCTCATACCCTAGGCTAGAGTAGTGCATTATGATCTGACGGTTGACGCGTCCTTAATCCAAATAAACCAACAAAAAAAACGGCCAAGCCCCGGCCCGGCCCCTTGCCTCCAGCCACCTACCCCAAGCCCTCCCCCGCTTGTGGCTGGTTCTGACCAGCACAAGTCCGTCCTCCCCGCGTCTCCCCGGTGCCCCCTTACGTTCCTCCCGTTGGAAATATATGTTGACTTATTAACTAACTAATAAAATACATTATCGCAGGAGGCGCAATATGACCTAACGGTTACGCGCCCTTTCCCTTATAGTGATTGATTGAATATTGCTTAACGTCTCATATTTATGCACTTTGGCAAATCGAGACGATGAGTGGTGAAAGATGAGGATGAAGTATAAAAAAAAAGGGGAGGAGGGGAAACCCGGTACCGGCACGTAGCCTACTCCTTTCAAAAAAGTCCCAAGGGGACAACGGCTTAACGTCCCATCCGACAGGACGGTGTAACTTTGACAGTCATATAGGTTCCTCCACAAACCCCGGACTGCCGAGCAGACTTCAAGGAGAACGAAAGCCTTTACATAGCTTTCGAACCCTCCATCTGCTCAAAACCAGCGGTATACGTGAGTTTCGGGGTTTAGAGCGGTCACCCACTTACCCATGACCACGCCGATTCTGCTTAATTTTTGGTGTTCGAGTGGGAACCGGTTAAACGAGCTCGGTTTAAACCGCTGGCTCTTTTCCCTTATAAGCTTCAACTTTTCAACTTCCACAGTCGTTAATACGAATGCAAGGGATAGAGTACATATAACAGCACTTTCATTCACAGGCGGGGGCAATATGACCTAACCGGTTGAAGCGTCCTAGTTATCACGTCGTCGTCGCCGCATCGTACCTAGTTCACCTGAAGAGAGAACCTACATTGCACCCTATGACTGTAGATTACCTCGGAAAATGATTTTTTTAAATGACAAAGGGAAACCCCGCCTGCACCACCTCCCCAAAAACCTCAAATCTCATTAGACTTGCGGCTAAGGGTTTCAAAATATTTCTGTAGAAAGACGTAAATGCTCGTTGCCTAAAAAATTCTAAATCTTCTTCATAACATAAGATGAGATATTATTCGTAGTGATAGTGAAGAACTTAAAAATACTCTTGAGATTTTTGATTGATTTCTGGTTTATAGCCCATAACATTTTTATAAATTGTTTTATTCTTGTTTTTTGGGCTGCCCGCGAACTTTTTCATATTATTTTTAAAACAATATTGAGTGATTTGCTGATTAACTTGAAATTTTTATAAAATGTGATTAATTTCATCGGGGCCCCCGCTACGCCAGTGCCCGTGGCACACAACGACCTAACAGTGTTGATACGCTTTAAACTAAATGAATCAAAAATCCATATTTCAATTATAATTTTCAAACAAAAATTCCAAATTTGATAATATAATGTGACCCGACACAGTAGTTTAAATAATTTGCTTACAATTACAATATCACAGGCGGCGCAATATGACCTAACCGTTGACGCGCCCTAGTTTCTCACGTTGAAAATTACAACCTCCCACAAATTTTCTTGACAGAATTTTTTCCCGAGTTTTTCTTCAGTCGTTAGGTGGATGCTTAGAATATATAAAACCCCTTGTTAAACAGCCATTGGGGCACTCCATCCAAGGTTGTGTTCCGCAAAGGTGACTAGAGCGATCAGTCTGCGACCAATGAAATTTAAGCAAACATAATTTGCACCAATGAAGATTAGATTTGCAAGGAAAAGTATGCGATGCGTTGCAGTTTTGATTGTTGTGGTCGAGACCAAGAAGCCCGAGGTTTATTCCGGTCGTGGGCCGGTCGTTGAGGACAGCGCGGTTTTTCAAACTCTATCATTTAACATCATGGAATAAAAGTCCACTACCGACAATGTTCCTGTTTTCTACACATGGGTAGGCAATAATCATTCATCACTAATAGTAAATATAATATGTATGTAATATTTCAACGAGATATCACAATTTTACACGGCCTCATAGAAGCACGCACCATTCCCTAGCCAAGGCTGTCCCCAACAATCAGACTTCGAGTGAAACAATGAAAATAACAATTTCCAGTCGAGCCATTACGGAACACAACCTAAATAACTCAAAGTTCCTCTCCGTCTGGGCCCCGGGTAGAATTAGACACTTGACGACGACCAAGACAACATGAACGATAAATAAATAAATAAATAAATAAAATAAATAAATAAATAAGATGACAAAGACGATGACGATGACGACGTGAGAACAACCCATGTCCTTCCCCTACCCCGTGGCAGGTTCTGACCAGCATGGGACTGTCCTACCCAAATCCCCTGGGCTTGAAAAGTCCATTATGAACTAACGGTTTACGCGCCAATAAACTTAAAGAATCTATCAAATCTAAATCTATTCTAATCGAGCGTTAAGCGCGCGACTCTGATTCGGGAGGTCTCGGTTTCTAAACCCGTCGAGACCGGCAATCCTGACTGAAATTTTTCCGTGGTTTTCCTCAGTCGTTAATGCTCAGGGAAGGGATTAAATTCCCTGTAACAACTCTCGCCCCCCCCCCACTCCCTTCACAACTGTCCACACTCACAATAAATCTGGTTGACACCTTAAGAAGGGGCGTGCATGTAAGTTTCCGACGAAAATTTATTTAAAAAAACATTATTTTAACTAACAAACATAGAAACAATAAATTAAATTATTAACATGCTTGTTACATGACAGCCGGTCCCTGTCTGAGCCTGGGGCACAATTGGCTCAGAGCATGGCATCTGCTAATTGTAAAAAGACGAATCAAGAGAAAGATTCCATCTCGCAAACGTTAACTAGTAAGAACTGTAGAATATAACTCCCCGAAACTAGAGGCGAGCTCAAGCAGACATCGTCGGGGAACAACCTCCCTCCCCTCGACTTCCTCCATAACGATGACAAAATGTGACAATACGAAAGATGACAAGGACGATGACCATGACCACCACGACTTGAGAAATCCCCTTTCCTCGCCCTAGTCGTAGCTGGTTCTGACCAGCATGGGACTTTCCTCCTCAAATCTTCTAGGCTAGAGTGGCGCATCATGACCTACTGGTAGAAGCGCCCTTGATACAAAACATTGTTTTTAAAGTGGCCCAGAGGATTGTTGTGCTAATCATGACGACGTCCCCGATGACGACGACCATGACTTTACGAACGATGTCATGGAAAATGACGACCGCGACGTGAAAACACCTCCTGTCCTCCCCCAACAAGTGGCTGGTTTTGTAACTTTCACCCGCATATTCCCTAAGCTAGAGTGACCCATGTAACTTCACGGTTGACGCGTCCTTTATCTCCCATCAAACAAACGAGAAATATGAAACTTTCATCTAAGAAACAATATAACATTTATCAAGAAATTAACAGTATTAAATCACAGTATGAAAGACAATGTGATTTGACCTATCCGGTTGAAGAGTCTAGTTTCTCTTGTCGTTCTGACATATACTTAAAGGGGCTAAAAACCCCAAAATTAATTTTTACCACGTGATCTATAGCACAATACTACACTTTAAAAGACCGTTTAAAAAATTATATATTGTAACTGGGATTTAACACGAATTTTTATATTTTTTTGAGCCAGAAATTAGCGAAAATTGGTGTTTTGGGAAAATTCCTAAATCGCTTTAACCTGTTTCTTTTTAATCCCCATAGATACTAGAGCATAGTACCCAAACTAAAATGCCCCTTTATAACATCGTGTCTTGAAACAGTGCCCAAATATACCCTCTAACACGCAAAAATATGCATTCCAAAATCACACCCCATCTTGGTAATCAGCATATTTTGACCGAACTACTTGCCCAAATTACAAAACAAAATATAGAGAATTTACAGAAAAGGCTGTCGAGTACGTCAATCATGTCCAATATTTTTTTGGATCAAAATCCTCCAACGTCACTGTGCATAAGATCGTCCCCATGTTATTTCTTATGGGAGATTTTTGCCGATGGGACCTAGCTCGAAAAATGTCATGTTTGACAATTTTTTGGGAGGTCATGGTGGCCCCAATAATTTTTCTGTTAATTGCTAAATTCATTACTAGTTAGCCTGAATGAAATATATTTTTTGAGTTTAGCGGTTAAATACTCCTTTAACAATCCTCACGGCTTAAACGTGTTAGCGCGGCGCATTTCTTCTGCATGTATGGCATCGCAATATACAGCCAACCTGAACGTAAGGAAACTTATTATTATTGTCATTCTTTGAGAGAGCTGGAACGTATTGCAATTATTGTATAGTTTCATTTTCGAACATTATGTAACAGATAAGGCCCAGCCGCCCCCTCCCTCTACATGCCACTGGCTGCTTCTGACCAGCACGGTTGCGTCATCGCCACATCTCCTAGGTTAGAGTGATGCATTCGATATGTCCAAACGGTTGACGCGCCTGTGTTACAAATAAACAAAACAATTTATATATACAGGCTTTACCTATCACAGGTACCCCGTCTGGGCCCGGGGTAGAATTGGCCCAGAGCATTGCTCTGCTAATCGTAAAAGGCGATTCAAGAGAAAAAGTCCACCTCGCAAACATCAGCTAGAAAGAGCGGAATATCTTACTCCCCGAAACTAGAGGCGAGCTCTGGCAATCGTCGTCGGGGACCTTGCCCCTTTCCCTTGACGACCCCCTGGCGACGATGACAATGACACAACGAACGATGACAAAGACGATGACGACCGCGACGTGAGAAACCCCCCTTCCTCCTCTTACCCGTGGCTGGTTCTGACCAGCATGGGCCCCCTCCCCCCCCCCCCTTAGGCTAGAGTGGTGCATTATACCTAACGGTTGACGCGTCCTTAATCCAAAAAATAAAAAATAAAAATAAACAGGTGGCAAAGTTTACTCACGTCGTTGTCGTCGTTATTACTTACCGTTACTAAGATTTTATTTCTATGGGCTTTACTTAGACAATCATAACAAAACATACCCATTCTAGTCCCGGTGTAGAATTTAGTTCCAAGCATGGCTCTGCTAATCTTAACATGCGAGGAAATAGAAAAAGTCCATCTTGCAAACATAAGCTAGTATGGTAGAGTTTAATACTTTCATTTCATCCGGCTATTTACAGTCTTTCCATACAGTCGTCGACAGAGACCCCTCCCCACTAACTCGATGACCTCTCAGACGAAGACGACAATGACAACACGAACAATGACTGGGACCGTGACAACCACGGCGTGACAACCTCCACCCCCTTCTATTCCACAAGCCTACCCTACCAGCATGTGACTTTCCACCACACATCACCCACTATGTTTGAGTGGCGAATTATTACCTAACGGTTGACGTGCCATTGATACAAATAACATAAAAAGCTCAAATAAAAAAAATACAAATTCAACGTATTAACTTACGATATCACAAGTTGTGCAATATAGTTTTATAGTAGTATAGTTTTTCTCTTTGTTTTGTTTGATAAGCGTGGTTGAGCGTGTGTGTGTCTGGGCCCGAGGTAGAAGTTGGCCCAGAGCATGGCTCTGCTAATCGTGGGCGAGGAAAGAGATAAAGTCCTTCTCGAAAACATCAGCTAGTGTGTTGGGGAGTATATTATAATATTACTCTCCGAAACTAGAGGTGATCACTGGCAATCGTAGTCGGGGACCTGGCCCCTTTTCCTTGAAGACCTCCCAGAAGACGTCGATAATGGCATTACGAACGATGACTCAGACCATGTCGACCTCGACGTGACCACCCCCACCCCCTCTCTAACAGACCCTACCCTACTTGCGTGTCACTTTCCTCCCCATCTACTAAGCTTCAGTGGCGAAGTATTACTTAACTGTTGACGTGACTTTTATCTAAAAAAGTAATCACTGCAATAACAGAATAATAAAAAAAATTATGCGTTATCTTACGATAATATCACAGATGGCGCAATATAACTAACCTGGTTGAAGCGGCCTCGTTTTTCTCGTCGATTAGTTGTTGCCGGTGTGCGGAAATGGCGAAGGTTAGAAAGTTCTCTGCCTCATAAGTGTTTAATTCTTACGTTAAGGCACAATAAGTATTTCGAGAGTGTATTTATAACTTATAATTCTTATTTTCCCCAACACATTCCCCCCGTCTGGGCCCGAGGTAGAAGTTGGCCCAGAGCATGGCTCTGCTATCGTAAAAAGCGATTCAAGAGAAAAAGTCCACCTCGCAGACACCTGCTGGGGCTCTTCCTATAGGGCCAAGTACGACTGCTTACGTTAAAACAATAAATATATCATTTACAATTTAAATAAATTAATACAAAAAACATCAAAACAAATAAGCCCCCAACTTATAACGGGGTAAAATTCGGCCCAAGCAAGGTTCTGCAAATCGTACAAGGCGTGTAAAGAGATCAAGTCCATTTTTAAAAAATCACCTAGTAAGAAGGAAAGTAAACTAGATTACTACACGAAACTAGAGGCGAGCTCTGACAATCGTCTTCGGGAACACCTCCCCCGTCCCTTGACGACCACCCCGACGACGATGACTATGACAACACGAACGATGACAAAGACGATGACGTCAGCGGTATGAGAACCCCCTCTTTACTTCCACAACCCGTGGCACGTTCTGACCAGCATGGGCCCCTCCTCCCCATATCCCCTAGGTTAGAGGGGCGCATTATGATCTAAATGTTGATTAGTCCTTAATCCAAATAAACTCAAAACCATCTGGGCCCGGAGTAGAATTGTGCCCAGAGCATTGTTATACTAAACGTAAAAGGCGAAGAAAGAATTTAAATCCATCTCTCAAACAGCAGCTAGTGGGCCATAGAAGGGGAGCATAACTCTCCGAAAATAGAGGAAAATTCTGGCAGTCGATGTCAGGGACACCTTTTACTTCCCTTGAACACCTCACTGACGACGACGACCACCATTATAACAAAACGATGAAAAATACGTAGACGATTACGACGTTAGATCCCCTTTGTTTCTACCTACCCGTAGCTGGTTCTGACCAGCATAGGACTTTCCTCCCATAATGAGTCTTTGACAAAACGGTTGACGCGCACTTAATCCAAATTAACTTAAAAGATTTAAAATTAATAATTTTATAACCTTGTATAAAATAATAACGAACCCACAACAAATTCAATATATTATTACCTTAAAATATCACTGCTGCACAGTCTGAACTCACGGTTAAAGCGCCTTCATTCTGTCGATGTTATCATAACCAATTGCTTGTCGTTGTAAGGTGAGCCGTTCAATGTTAAGATTTTATTAATCTCTGCCATTCTGCTGGTATAAGATATAACTATATCCTATTGTTTGAAAATAACAATTACACCTACCTGCCTCTGTATGGCTCTGACCAGCACGTAGCTTGCACCATCACCAGCGTGTGATTACTGTTTTAATTCTATTTTACTTGTAGAATGAACCAAATATCACATCAAGCGCAAAAATGTTATCTCTCTCAATCACATGAAGCACTTCTATAGAATATGACCTTACAGTTGACGCGGCCGAAACCTAGGGATGCACCCGAAATTTAGGGACGGATCGAGTTTATGGGGACAGACTTTAACGTCAAAAAAGGTACCCGCATCATCGTATCTGCATCATGTTTAGGGTTCCGGATTAGACTCTGCAAGACTTACAAAAGAAGTTAACTAGAAAAACTCCAAAGTCGTTGTTAAACGAGTAAGTGAGCGATGTGTTGAGTACCCGGGAACATTACCTTTCTTCCCCCTACCTAAGGCCTCCCTAGCCTATCATAGGCAAGAGTTGCGCTTTATAGCCTTACAGTTGACTCGCCCTTATACCAACTTAACCTAAATATTATAACTAATATAACAAATATAACAATAACAAATGTTCCCGTGTACTCAACACATGACTCGCTCACTCGTTTAACAACAACTTAGGCGTTTTCCTAGTCAAGTTGGTTAGGAAGTTCATGCTATCAGAAAGAAAAATTAACACATTTCACCAAATACTCATATAAACTATATAAAACTTAAACAAGATTAAACTAAAGAAATAGTTTCAACTAAAAAACTTCAACCGTGATCTAAGACACAACTAAAAAGTAATGTATGATTATAGAAAAACATCGCGATAGATCTTAATATTTCAACCGTGATCTGAGTTTGATTTTAACAAGTTCTGCACATCTCAGCGATTACTCCAGTTAAGGGCACTCAGCGACAGCGCGCATGGTCCAGGGACTACCCCTTCAAAGATTAATTTACAAAGGCATATTGCGACGGTGTAAAAAAGGCCGACTATCGCTGACTACATTTCGGCCAACTCTGAAGAGTGCTAATCAATGGAAGAAATCTAACGACTACATCTAATATGAAATGAAATACGTCCACTCCAGTGCAAGTGAGAGAGCTCACAATCAAATCCAATCCTTCTCCTGTCTTGTTGAATGTTGTTCCGATATCTTCTGGTGGCTCCGCGGGACACAAACTCCACAGACCCAGGAGGTTCCACGTCTGAAGCACAATACACTACATTACAGCTTCGTAATCTACTGGCACCTCCTGGGGGGGGGCAACTCAGCGAGAGGACTGACAAGGTAACAGGGGCTCATTGGCCACCCCCCTCATGGCAACACTTACTGCAGCAAGCTGCAGGGGTCTCCCTTAAACGCCATATATTATCTAATTGGATGAGCGAAGCGAAGAGTTCAATTTCACTGACCCCCCAAAAAATTTAGCTCGGGTGTTTTTTTTTTTGTATTTTTGTCTGTTTGTTCACTCTCTACCGGGCAAACGGCATATCCGATCTTCGAAAAAATATTTCTCATAAATATCGTACTTTTACGATTTTTTTTCGATTTTTTGTCCGATATTTTTCGATTTTTTGTGCGATATTTTCGTGCCATTTGGGCCAATTCTGACCAAATATGTGGGGCTACAACGTTCATATTATACATGGACATTAAGGTTATGGTGATGTAGTTTCTTTTGAAAGAAAAAGTTGAAAAATTTAGCCAGAATCTATAGAAATAAAGCTTTTGATATAAGTTTTTTGATTTTTTGTGTGCGATATTTTCGTGCTTTTTGGGCCAATCTGACCAAACGGGTGGGGCTTTAACGTTCATATTATAAATGGACATTAAGTTTATGGTGATGAAGTACCTTTTGAAAGAAAAAGTTGAAAAAGTTAGCCAGAATCCATAGAAATAAAGGTTTTAATATAAGGTTTTTAAATTGACGTTTCAATAGAAACTTGACAACAATCACCTACAATGCGTAGGCAGCAAAACAAAGCACTTGCAAAAGTAAAGATATCCCACGCAAACTAAAAACTTTAAAAAAGCTCATCCATCAACGCGGCGGGACTTTAGCGTTTCCTAGTAATATTATATCGAAACTCAAACAAATCGGGAAATAACTATTGCATTTACAATGTTTCTTGATAATGAAGGCACCTCATTTGAGTCATTTAATATCTTCATACCATCCAGGAGACAAGTAGTGCTACCGATAACGTTGTAGATTGTAACTGTTGAAACTTTGAGAGGATCTTTCCTATTATATAGATACTACAACAATGGTAAATCACTATATTTTAAAAGAATAATTATGATAATTATTGAACTGATGTGCTGTTCTATTTGTTGTCCGCGCAGCCTGCCACTACTTAGCATTGTTGCACTGCCTGCCCATGCTTACTTTTTTTAAGTTTATCTAAAAAAAAACAATTGTCTTACATACATATACATCAAGTTGTTATTACATTCATTTGTTTGAATTGAATTGAAATGTTTTTTGTCTGTTTGTTGTGGTTTTTAGTTGTTGTATTGTTTGATAAAGACTGCTGAAAAGCAGTCGAAATATCACATTTTTTAAATAAAAATAAGTATTTACGGAAAAGTGTAATGATTTGTATGTGTAACATTATACATATTAAAACAAAATATAATTAATATATTAAGCTTTAAGAAAACACAATGACAGAGCATGGCTTAAAGTCTTTCCATCATAACTTACAATCCTTGAAATCGACCCAAAATTCGTTTTATATTATTCTTGAAGTTATGTTTGATAATATAAAAAAATTATAAAACACATATCACCGAACTACTTTTCGAGTTATTTGCGATTGCAATACCATGAAATTTCCTATCTCTACCATTGTAGGTGCACAAAAATCCACACATTCTAACACCAAATGTGCTGTATTTATGCCCAAAATCAATGAACAATTATAAATAAATATTTTATAACATTGGTTATTCCACAATCTAAATAATAATATTTTAAAAAAGTCACCTCACCGAACTCATTGTCGAGATACTGTAGACCAAAGTTACAAAATATTTCAATACAAGTAGAAATGACCTGAAAACGTGGCAACACTGTATAACCTCAACCATAGTAAGTGAACATAAACCAACAAAATAAATATGGGCAATTTTGACAGTTTGACAGAATATTTGCCAAATGTAAATGTAGTGTTGCCATAGTCATAAAGACTTACTTTGATGTGTGTTTTAAGCTGTTAATGTCTAAATGTAAATTGTTTTGATTAGTATTTACCGTGCATACAAAGAAAAATCAGATTTTAATTTATCTATTCAACTCATTTCTATTGAATATTGATAAATAACAATGTCATCATTTACATACACATATTTCATGTTACACAGTTGACATTACCATTGTAAGAAAAACTACTACAAGAACCAAATGACAACCAACTTAGATGACCGCTGTTATCACATTGCTTTTCCTTAAAAAAACAAAATAAATTTATACTCTGTATCTATTCATTAATTCATAATAATATGACAGCCCATATTTATATAACATAGGAGGCAAATATTAAGTAAATATATTTTTATTTAAGTCAGTAAGATCTTGTTTTAAATGGGTGGTACACTCGCTGGAAAGACTTTAAGTGTAGGGTGTAACATGCAAGTTAAAAAGAAGGTGACAATAAAGAGAACGGAACATATACCCAATATAAAAAATTAAAAAGTATATAATTTATTAGTACTATTAAACATTTTATAATTAAACAGCAAGCAATCATCCAGAAGATGGAACCCACAGTGGTTCCGAAAAGTCGAACTCACACACTAGTAAGTGTAAACACACGACGCGGCAAAATGACCCGTTTCACACCTTTTTTATTATTATTTATTATTTATATATTATTATTTTTATTATTATTATTATTTTTATTTTTATTATTATAATAATAATAATTATTATTATTATTATTATAATAATTATTATTAATGTCTCTATCTATTGATAATATAATCCACTAGTGCAAATTTAATAGAGAAGGGAAGAAGGGAAACCCGGTACCGGCACGTAGCCTACTCCTTTCGAAAAGTACGAATGGGACTAACGGCTTTACGTCCCATCCGAACGGACGGTGTTACCTTACGGTTGACGCGCCCATTATCCAAATAAACTCACAAAAATTAAGAGAAACTTAACTCTAAGGGTTCTATCATTAAGTGACAAGAGTGGATACAAGCAACGATTTTTGATTTGAGAAGTGCATCTTGGGTTGTGGCGCAAAATAAAAAATCCATTTTCTGATGCCCACAACGAATGAAAAATTCGTCCACCTACGTCTCGACTCTCTGGTAGAGAAGAGATGGTATTGTCTAGACTTGCATAGGCC
>JAMZAV010004481.1:0-53941 GCA_024449915.1 Sweltsa coloradensis
GTTATTAGGGGGGTTTTTTTCGGGAAAACAACAGTAAAGTTATAATCAGTGCCCATCAAATTTTCTGGTTGCTATAAAAAATATAATTTAAAAAGGTTTATCTTTGGTAAGAAATTAATAACGATATTGCTTGTCGTGGAGTTATCTGATAAAATTTCTTTACGGTTTTAATTGGATGAGCGTAGCGAGCGAAGCGAAAACTTCAATTTCACTGACCCCCAAAAAATTTAGCTCCAATGTTTTTTTTTTTTTTTTTTTTCTGTTTGTTAGCAGGATTCCGGGCAAACGGCATAAGCGATCTTGATGAAATTTTGAGGGGACCTTCGTTTTCTCTGAACTTAGAGGTGTATTGCTTTTGGGTACAATCGAAGAAATATTTCTCATAAATATAGTACTTTTACGATTTTTTTCGATTTTTAGTGCGATATTTTCGTCACATTTGGGCCGATTCTGACCAAACGGGTGGGGCTACAACGTTCATATTTCACATGGACATAAAGATTATGGTGATGTAGTACCTTTTGAAAGAAAAAGTTGAAAAAGTTAACTAGAATCTATAGAAATAATGGTTTTAATATTAGTTTTTCCAATTTTTAGTGCGATATTTTTCGTCACATTTGGGCCGATTCTGACCAAACGGGTGGGGCTACAACGTTCAGATTTCACATGGACATTAAGGTTATGGTGATGTGGTACCTTTTGAAAGAAAAAGTAGAAAGAGTTAGTCAGAATCCACAGAAATAAAGGTTTTAATATGAGTTTTTTTAGGTTTATAATACCAATTAACAAGTAACAATAGAAACTTGACAACAATCATCTACAATGGGTTCAAAAAGCACTTGCAAAGGAAAAGTGTAAACAAACGCAAAAAACTTACAAAAAAAACGCTCATCCATCAACGCGGCGGGACTTTAGCGTTTTCCTAGTTAAAAAAAATTCCCATCGGTAATATATTTTGTACAGGTTTCTAAAACGTGTTTTATAGTAAAAACTTCGCCACACTCATCACAAATTGGAGGGACTTGACCTTTTAGAAGATGTAGATGTAGAATGTTTTAAAGCGACTGAATTTATGCAAATCTCACTGTATACAGGACCCTTGATTTTAAGTAAAATTCTTCCACAGCTACAATATGATCACTTTATGAATCTGCACGTTGCTATTCGCATCTTGGTGTCCGACCTTGCATATAATGCCACATACATTAACTAGGGCCACAGCCTGTTGTTAACATTTGTCCAACAGTTTCCACACATCTATGGAGCTGACAAGGTTGTGTTTAATGTACATGGATTAATACACTTGGCAAATGATGTCAAATGCTATGGTCCTTTAGATAACTTTAAGGTTGCACAGGAGTAGCTATAATATCGGTGCGATGCAGTGTCCCAGCATTTCAGTTAGAACTCGGCCCACAACTGTCATAACGGCATAATTTTTTTTTTATTCTATTCACAATAAAATTTACTAGGACTTATGTTTTGTCGATTTTCGAAATTGAATATAATATGGTCTTATAAAAAATTGCGAACTTGGTCAATATTTTGAAAATTTACCTTCACTTTAGAGCTTTATAAAAAAAAAAAAAAAAAATTTAAGGAAAAAAGTACAAAACAAAAATACTAATTACAACATTTACCTTCAAAAAAAAAAAAAAAAAAATAAAAATCGTATGTGTAGTTTCCGCTAAACTACTGAACTACGAATGCATGTTTTTGCCGCTTTTTTTAGGCTTTTCAGCCCCAGCAAGTGGCGCACTCTGGCGATACGACTTTTTGAGTAAACAGGATGGTTTTTATGTTCGAAATAAAAATTTTTCATTGGCCACAGAGTAAAACTGTTCAGCTAATGCAGAACACCACTCAATGCATAATCCCATGTTTACTGTTTGCTATGAACACGGCAACAGTAAGACATTATGTTATTTGTTAGCTGTTAAGCTTGAATCAACCATTTTATTTTTTCACACTGAGCCCAATAAAAACGTACACAGCATAATCATAATCGTGCATACGATATAAATTCGAGGGAAAAATGCTAAATTATAGTATGACCTGCAATGGTCATCAGTTCATATTAGGATTACGCCTCGCACATGATGTGAAAACATATTTACTTTATAGCATGTACGGAACGCAATCTTTGTTAGCCTAGTATATGATCGTGTAAAATTATAACAGACAAAGAATTAAATTTAAAATTACTCGTTTTGGAGTCGAACCCGTATCATTTGGGTTTTCTATCCGCGCGTTTTCTTTTTGCGCGGGGCTGGAGTATCCCCGTCACAAGTACTCGGACTAAATTGCGCAATGCCATTTAAAATGGAAAGTAAAATAGTGTTCCATTTTTGGAGTCGTTCTGTTTTTTAATTTACACGACTATCATACGAATATCTTAAATATATTGCATTAAAATTGTCTCCACTGGGAATAGAACCCCGGCCATATCCCAATGTCGGCGGTGGGGGCGGATGCTCTTCCCAAAATGAGCATTGGAGACGGCGTCTGAATTCAGTCTATTTGGTAGTTATATTTTTATTATTGGGGTGTGATAGTAAGTGTCGATATAATCAAATACAAATGGTGAACATTGTGGGCACTACACCCAAAAAAATCAGAACGTTTAAAGGTATATTCACGTGAGAAATCAAAAGCCGATCATTGTACAAACTGTATTCGCATGGGCATATCCTCATTGCACATGAAAGATATCATCTTGGTTTTGTTTGTGCCTTTCAAAAACGACGTGGTAACGCAATAAATTAGTCCACACTGTCCCCCCCCCCCCCCAGCAGCAAGCATTTCTCTTGCAATAGTATTTAAGATATTATTCTCAAGGCCATGCATCGTGTGTAAAGCTGGGCTCCGACAAACGTTGCCTGACAAGTCTTTACTTGTCATCCACGCATCATTGTTATTTGTGAATATTTTTTTATTGAGCCATGCAAAGACCCCTAAACCAAAAATACGGATGACAAAAAAAAAAAAAATAGCGGATCCGACACATTCTGTAGATTTGCCACGTCATCGTCATTAGAAAATTTATTAAGATTACTTTATAAACTCCAAATGAAAATTTTGTCTTTCAAACTTGCTCTATCTTAGCTATTATCTTTGCTTTGACATGTTTTTGATAAAAATTTTTTGGGGGTTTGTTGATGCCCTGAGTTACCTGATGGGAAAGGTTCATAAAATTTTCCCCGAAGCAAAGTTTTTAAACGGTTACTAGTTACCACGTTGAAATCTTCTGACTATAAAACGAAAATCATTAGTGTGCAGTAAAGAAAGTAGTACAATAAAGAGATATATACCGATCTGGAACAACAGACAGACAATGTAAAAATATGAAACAAATGGGTTTACACATGTTTTTTATATAATAAAAATAATATATTATATCTGCGTAATGCTGTCTTCCTGCAGTTCGCTGGAACTTACTTAGCCACAATTGTCATATCTGCATAAAATTAGGAAAAATCTTTTAAACAATAAATTACTTATTTAAACTTTATAAAAACATGATACCTACTAAGGAAAATTTTGGAAAAATAAACATTTGCTTTCGAATACTAAAAAAATATTACACCTTTTGAAATTAAATACGAAAATTTCAAAAGTATTTAAATGTCGTAACTTGTGTGCGTGGTTGGGTATTGGAACATTAATTATTGTAGCTTGTTAGATTAATATTTTGTCAGCTTGCTTTTTCATCCATAGTATCTTGATGTAGGCCTACCATATTTTGTTTTTGACTATGAAATAGCAACTAGTGCTAATGAATAAAGAACACTAGTGGTGTATCCAGGAATGTCCAATGGGGGGGGGGGGGGGGGGGGGTTTGTCAATATGCCAAACAGGGACGGGTCTGGTGCGAAGCCCCAGCCGCCGGAGGCCTTTCGAATTTTTTCTCGTATTTGACATTTTCAACGCCTCAAACACTTGTAGAGTCAATACATACCTTAAGTGCTATGCAATCAAAAAATTTCTTATTGTGCGAAGTCTGACTTTGTAAGTAATTGTAATTACCTATGTAAATATCATAGTTAGGTTGCTCCCTCCTTATATTTTTCTTCAATCGATCACACTCGTTTTTGTTTTTTTTTGGGGGCATGGGGGGGGCTTCAACCCCATAACCCCCCCCCTCGCCCCCTTGGATACGCCACTGAAAAACAATACTACTATTGTATTGTATTTGTATTGTATTGTTTTGTATTTACCTACTACAAAAACAAAACAAAGTTTCAAAATCATGTGTTGTGAGTTATGCCCTAACGGTTGACGCGCCCTTTCTCCAAATAAATAAAACAATCTGTTGCAACTTAAAACTGAGCAATCCCATTAAATTATTCAGGTGATAATACACAATAGTTCGATATTATAAACCGTATTATACCTTTTTAGTGCAAGCCAAGGGCCACTGAATCTCTAGCTGATTTGGGGAAGGGGAGGTAAAATGATCACTTAGGATTGATTTGTTACATGTGTGTATCAGTAAAAAAAAGTTTACATTTATTTGATATCTAATTTAATTTTTAATGAATGTTTTGGGCTAAAATTTTTGGTGTCTTGAGTGGGGTGGTCTGTTTTACATGGCCACACATTCATTTGTTTGAGTACCAAAATAATTTCTGGGGAGAAATATTGGAAAAAAGGGATGATAGTAAGCTATCGACAATCCGACAATTTCAATTGGCCAGCGATTTTGGCCGAAGGGGTTGAACTTCAAAACAAAAAAATACCAACACTTCTGAAACAAAAATGTTTTGCTTTGACCTGGATTCAATTTTCACTATACCCAAACGCCCCGCCCCCCCCCCCCCCCCCCACCACCACACACACACAATCGCATGCAATGTCTGGTCTTTGTCGGCGAAAGTGAACAGCACACACTGGACGTAAGCGAGAAACGCGTGTGACACACTCACTCACACATAGGTCCACCCGCTATCTGTCACATTGGTTGATTGGTTGGGTAAGATGAGATATTATCTCTATCATAACCCTGCATTTCAGAGTCTCAAAACTCAAGATAAAAATTAGAGAATCGTTCTCGATAAACTAAAAGAGAGCGGTGAGCATCCATCAACGCGACTATATAGCATATCATATTAAAACCCAACTAGTAGTTAAAAACACTGTTTTCAATTGTATTCATCACAAGTTTTTCTGTATTGGTTTCTAATATACGTAAAAGTATGAACTCGTTGGTCGTGTGGTTAGATGCTCTGCTTCCAATGCAGAAGGTCCAGGGTTCGATTTCCGCTGTAGGCAGATTTATTTAGACTTCTGATGTGGATTCGAGTCCATCAGTAGGAATGTGTAAACGGTGACTTTGGGCTTGTAGTCGTCCTAGCATCGATGCACATAATAAATAAGGTTATAACACCGGTAATGAAAGCAGTATACGATGTGCTTTGTGCTGCGTGACTGTGAAATCCTAAACTATTTGTCTTTATACACTACTTACATATAATCAGTGGCGTAACTACGGAGGGCGAATTTGGTCAGAAAACGCGTGTGACACACTCACTCACACATAGGGTCCACCCGCTATCTGTCACATTGGGTTGGTTGGGTAAGAGTGAGATATTATCTCTATCATAAACCCTGCATTTCAGAGTCTCAAAACTCAAGATAAACATTAGAGAATCGTTCTCGATAAACTAAAAGAGAGCGGTGAGCATCCATCAACGCGACTATATAGCATATCATATTAAAACCCAATTAGTAGTTAAAAACACTGTTTTCAATTGTATTCATCACAAGTTTTTCTGTATTGGTTTCTAATAAACGTAAAAGTATGAACTCGTTGGTCGTGTGGTTAGAAGCTCTGCTTCCAATGCAGAAGGTCCAGGGTTCGATTTCCCGCTGTAGGCAGATTTTTTAGACTTCTGATGTGGATTCGAGTCCATCAGTAGGAATGTGTAAACGGTGACTTTGGCTTGTAGTCGTCCTACATCGATGCACATAATAATAAGTTTTTAACACCGGGAATGAAAGCAGTAATACGATGTGCTTTTGTGCTGCGTGACTGTGAAGTACCTAAACTATTTGTCTTTATACACTACTTACATATAATCAGTGGCGTAACTACGGAGGGCGAATTTGGTCAGAGGGGGGCGAGGGGGAGCGCAAATTTTATTTGAAATTAATTATTTTCCTTTGATATAATATAAATGTTGATACATTTTTCTTATTTTAGCAATTTTTTCATATATTTTTTAAGGTTTTTGTAAAACAAAATTGTCAAATACTCCTATCACACTTAGAATCGAAATTTTTGCCGGGGCTGTGCGCTTCGCACCCGTATCACTGGGGGGGCCAACCCCCTCAGACCCCCCCTTGTTCCCAAAAGTGCTCGTTACCCAGGAAAGAGCGTATACCCATAAATTTATTTTCGGATGATACCACTGACTATCACTGTACCAGTGTACCTACATATCCCTTTCACTAGTTGTTGCTGACCATTGATCTTTGGAGGATACAACAATGTTTGCTCCGCGAAAATAAGGGGAAGTTACGCAATGTATGTAATATACTGACAAATGTTGGCTCATGGCTTGACTGATTCGGGAGGTCTCGGTTCTGAATCCCGTCACAACCTTCCTGATTATTATTACTGTAGTACTGATTTTATTGTAGTATTGTATGCTAGCATATTATAATAATGCAGTGATAGAAATAATAAGCTATAAAACTTGTGTCCTGAAACCCGGGGATCTTACCCGGGTCTAGGTTATAGCAGTTAAGTGGTGTGTATCCTGTGACCCGATTGTTCTGGACTTGAACCCAAGTCGCGTCACATTTTACTGACAATAATTTTATGTTGATGGTCTAGCCTGTATTCAGAATAATAATAACATTATACTTATTTCAAATGTTGTGTAATGTTCTTTTTTTGCAATCCCTCATTCCATACAATAATGATCATTGCATAGAGACAAAAAATAAACTTAATTGAATTATTTTGGTTTTCCTCTCATTATGTGATGGGTTCGTAACACTCAATACAAAACATTATGTGAATGTAAAACACTTCTTTATACTTGACGGACGACACGTCATTTTACGCCAGCTCGTGAATGGTGATATTTGATCTCAGTGCGACCTTGGGCAATGTGTGAGCGCATCTCGCGTCCTCTCAAACCTTTCTGCAGTACAAACAGATCCCACTGCCTCGTCGTAAATATACGGCTCGCTATTGGAGGGACAAATTAAAAATATTTTGAGCGGAACTTCTGAGGCCCTCCTCCAACACGTCTCTCCCGCAATCCCCTCACCCATGTCCGTTTCATCTCCAAGATTATGCTTAACGCCTGTGACACTTTAAGTGCCTCTAAATTCGAAAATTTCCTTGGACAAATCAAGAAACAAATCAAATCTCCATCAATACCCCTAGAACAATTTGTGAACCGATACACGGAGAAGAAGAAACTTGAACAGTCTTCTGAAATAGAAAACGAGGAGACAAAACCATACACATTGCGACTTGCACATTTTGAGGGCCCTCTGCACAGGAACCTGAAAGGCTTGCAGTTTAAAGAGGTGAAGTGGGGAAATATTCTTATGACAAATAAACCGCCTAACAATTGTGTTTCTACTTATAACTCGAAGATTATTCTGATAAGGAACATAGTGGAGACTGACAATCACGTTGAAATCATTGGTTGTCCATTTACGCAGCGTAGAAATTTCTTCACTTACCCTTGTAACTCGTCAGATATTGGCATATATGTGGCTCATGAACTGGGAAATCTTTATCATTGGAACATTGAATTAATAAAATTTAAATGTATATTCCACAAATACAAGCACAACATGAGCTTGATAATTCCACTCCTCCACAGCATCCACAACAACCAATTATAATCTCAAACTATAGGGTTCTTAAGGTACAGTAACTATACATTATGTATTATTGATTTTACTATCACTAGGAAAACAGTAATTAGGCCTACCAGTTGACTTCCGTATAGAATTTTCCCAAGTAATTAACTGATTGATAAAGTTATTTTTTTATAGTTAGTTTTAAGTAGCCTAGCCTAGGCTTACCGGTAGGCCTCCTAGGCCTACATATTTAGTAGGCCTACTAAAGCGTTGCGTCGCTTGGGCTAATACAGGTCATTGTCTACATAATACACATAGGGCCTAATCGTAAATTGTATTAATGTCCAGTAAAATATACTATACGCTATTCTACTGTAGGGAGCCCTGCCTGCCTAGGTCTACATCACTTTCCTCGTAAATGAAATATGAGTGCAATCGAAGAATATTTTCGATTAAAATCATTTGTGGGCCCAACACTATTTTTCTTTTTTGTGTTCTTATCGATTAATCTTTTCTTGTTTTGCTCTCTATTTATTAGTGTGCTTGTTGATTTCGGTGACATTTACTATTTAGGATATCTTTGAAATTCCTTAACTTGGACGCGTTACGGATATCATCTGGGCTACTTTAATAAAATCATTTTTTAAGAAAATTGTACTGATATGCATTTTTTTAATCTAGGGGCTACATCCTTTTGTCATTGTATCACAGACCAGAGTATGTATAGGCCCCACTTTGACTTTGGGTAGGGTAGGCCTCATTTAAATTTACCTGTTTGAAGGTAGGCCTATGTTAGTTTATTTTTAAAACATATTTATTATTTTTTATTATTAATTTGTTACAGCTTGTAATTTTGCACTTCATAATGTTTGTTGTGGCCTATTTTGGGGCTTCAAAAATTGCTGGAGGTCTCTGTCTATGTTGTGCCTGTGAAGTGGTTAATTGAAGATCCCAAATTGACAACGCAATTAAGCTTCGACTGGCCGCCGTACACCTCGTACTCAAAATTGAACAAAGCTATTGAAACAAATGAGCTACCTCACATAGACACCTGGAAAGTTCATCTAATAGAGAAAATCTATTACAAATGTGGTAAGTTTTGGTCTATTCTACCAGCCTAATTTCAATTCCAAACTCAATAATCATTGTATGACCTAAGGCCCGCAGTTCTTACACCGTCGTAAGGATTTGTCATTGTTATAAGGAGACCAGACTTACATCTTAAATAGTTTTTGTTTAAGTCCAAAGAAATTGACAAGCTTAAGGCTATTCGACCGCGGTTTTATATTTTCCTAAATATGCTACCAAGTTAAAACATAGTTAATGGTTTTGAAACCTGGCTATTTTAGAAAATCAAAAATATTTTTTCCTATTTTTTCTGATCCGGTACATGGCCAATATAGCCACCTCAAAATAATTTCCAACTTCAATTTGCCAAGGCACACCATTCAACGTTGGGTGCTGTGTTTTTGTGACATTAATTTTAACTGTTTTTCTATAGGCTTACGCTATAAGCTCTTACGACGAGTGGGAGCCTTGACATCCAAAGTAGGCCTATGCTATAGAGCTTACATTTCTCTAGGCTTTAATAAAAAACAAAAAAGAACACTATTTGGGGACCCTAATTAACACTAATTAACACACCCTCCCGAGGGCGGGCTGCGACGCAGGACGCGGGCCGGCGGCACGCCACGCGACTACCGCGTCGCCCTTTGCGGCCCCCCATTCACGTTTGGTGCGAGAAATGCCGTGACACCTTCCCTTATTATTCTAATTAACATTGTAGGCCCTACTTTTACATGCACTTTTCAAACTTCAAAGTACAAATAAAATAAATAATACCGTTGTGACTAGCCAAAACAAGCGCCCTAAGCACCATTATTATTGATGACTGATAAGTAACACTGATCATACCTTCGTAGGCCGAACAATAAGTAGCTTACCAATTTATAGCGTCATAAATAAAGTAAAACTTTGTGTGTGTAAAATTGCAGACACATTCAAAGCTGCAAATGACAAATTAGCTGATGCCATGATCACCAGCGACCTTAAAAGTGATGCTGAAAAAGGACGAGGCAAAAGGCTACGCCAAACAAACCTGTTACTGGAAGATGACATTAGCACCAGCGACATTGAGGACGTGGAACTATGTGAGCCTAAGACTAAGAAATTTAAAAACAAAGCATCCATTTCCACAAACAATAAACCTAAAGCAGTCAACATGTCGGTGCCAAACTTTCCTAGAGAAGGTGAGTAAATGGCACTGAATTAAAGAAATTTGTCTTCGATAATTTAAAATTTTTGAGTGGGCAATGGTTAACAATAATGATTGTATCTCTTTATTACAGACAACCTTCATACGACATCACCCAACTTCGAACATTCTCAAACTGTTTTCGGCTCTCCCAGTATCACGCCCGTCAAACGACCAAGGCATACCGACAAACAATCCCCACCAAAAGAAAAAAAAAGGCGAACTTCATACCGATTTTGAAATGAAGGGTCGAAAACTGCTTTATAGGCTGGGTTTGTAGGAGATCCTTTTAATGAGGCGATGTAATAAAGCATTAAGTACTTTCTTCTGGAGGATAGAGATGGTTCTGCAGATTCGCAAAGAAGACTGGGAATAGGGCTCGTACGGAAAGCTCCTGTGGATAGTCTTATACCAGTGTGGTGAACTGTATCCAACGTCTTGATATAAGAAGGTCTAGCCAAATCATAAATAAAACTAGCAAAATCCAACTTAGAGCGGATAAGGGAGCGATAAAAATGTAACATGGTTGTACGATCAGCTCCCCAATTAGTATTGCTGAGCACTCGTAGGATGTTCAAGGCTTTTAAACACTTGGTTCGTAGCTGTTGGATATGTGGCCTCCACGATAACTTTTTATCAAATAACATTCCCAAAAATCGTGTTATTTAGGCAAATGGTAAGACATGGCTTCCCATGTGCAGGTCGGGATTAAGGAATAATCCACGCCGAAGGCTAAATAGCACACATGTGGTTTTTGTGATTGAGAATTTATATCCAGTTTCGTTTGACCATCTCTCAAGGCGCTTTATGTTTAGTTGTAGTTGACGTTCAATCGAACTCAAATACAAAGCTCTGAAGTAAATGGAATAATCATCGACAAAAGTGATGATTCGACTGGCTTTTTTTATATGTGAGGTGATACTGTTGATGGATATGGCGAAACATATGACACTTAAAACTGATCCCTGTGGGACTCCGTTCTCTTGATAAAAAGGTCTAGATAAAATATTTCCAATTCGAACCCTAAAATTTCTTTCAGATAAAAAGTTTGAAATAAAAATTGGCAGGTGCCCTTTAAAGCCCCAGTTATGTAAAGTTTTTAAAATGCCATATCTCCATGCCGTATCATACGCCTTTTCCAAATCAAAGAAAATAGCCACTACGTGTTGTTTTGTTAAAAATGCATCTCGTATGTACCCTTCCAACCTGACAAGGTGATCATGAACCGACCATCCTTGTCGAAAGCCAGATTGTTCTGGGACAATCAGCTTGCGGCTCTCCAAAACCCACATTAATCTTTTATTAATCATACGTTCGAGAAGCTTACACAGGCAGCTCGTGAGTGAAATTGGTCTATAGTTTACAAGTTGGTCTTTGTCTTTGCCTGGTTTCAGGATAGGGATAGCTATGGCTTCCCTCCAGGAGTTAGGAAATGCCTCCTCTAGCCAGATGCGGTTTAGTATGTTGAGGATGAATTGCCGAGATTTGGGGGATAGGCGTTTAATCATCTCGTTGTGAACGTCATCAGGACCAGGGGCAGAGTTCTTTAGGCCAGTTTTATAAATTCCCATTGGGTAAAGGGTTGATTGTATGTTTCGTTGTTTGGATTTGATTGGATATTGCTTTACGTCTCATATTTATGCAACTTGGCTAATCGAGACGAAGGGAGGGACGTTAGGGATGACGCGGGGGGACAAGGGGTGGACAGGCCTGTGCTGGTCAGAACCAGCCACAAGCATATGGGGAGGGCAGGTGTTCCCCCACGTCGTGGTCGTCTCCGTCTGTGTCATCATCCGTCCGTGTTGTCTTTGTCGTCGCCGTCGGGGAGGTAGTCAAAGGGAAGGGGTTCCCCGACGACGACCCAGAGCTCGCCATTAGTTTCAGGGAGTAAAACTCTCCTATTCACGGGCCAAACCGCGAGAAGGTGTCGAGTTGGAATTTGAAGGCCCATTTGAGGCTCCATGGAGGGTGGGGAGCGCAGTAGACGAAGCAAACTTACTTCTATGGCTAATAAAAATTTATCTAAAGGAATTAACTCAAAAAAGCGCAAAGAAGCATCATCAGATGAGGAAGTGCAGGTCGATGACAACCATAGTATGTTTGTAACTCCCCTGTACCTTGTAGTCACGAAAAATAATAATAATAATATCGCACTAAAAATCGAAAAAAATCGTAAAAGTACGATATTCATGAGAAATATTTCTTCGATTGTACCCAAAAACCACACAAGTCTAAGTTCAGAGAAAACGAAGGTCGTGTCAAATTTTCATCAAGATCGCATATGCCGTTTGCCCGGTAGAGAGCGAACAAACAGACGAAAAAAAAAACAAAAAAACAACCGAGCTAAATTTTTTGGGGGGTCGGTGAAATTGAAGTCTTCGCTTCGCTCATCCAATAATTAAAGCTGAATTCAGCAGTTCAGCTAATGATAATTAATTATATTGATAGTATTACCATAGTCATTGTTATTGTAGCATTTTTCCTATTGACACAATAACTAGGAAAACGCTAAAGTCCCGCCGCGTTGATGGATGAGCTTTTAAAGGTTTTAGTTTGCGTGGGATATCTTTACTTTTGCAAGTGCTTTGTTTTGCTGCCTACGCATTGTAGGTGAATGTTGTCAAGTTTCTTTTGTTTCTTGTCAATTGGTATTATTTACCGTAAACAACTTATATTAAAAGCTTTATTTCTATGGATTATGGCTAACTTTTTCAAATTTTTCTTTCAAAAGGTACTACATCACCATAACCTTAATGTCCATGTATAATATGAACGTTGTAGCCCCACCCGTTTGGTCAGAATTGGCCCAAATGGCACGAAAATATCGCACAAAAAGTCAAAAAACGTATATTAAAAGCTTTATTTCTCTAGATTCTGGCTAACTTTTTCAACTTTTTCTTTCAGAAAGCAATACATCACCATTACCTTAATGTCCATGTGAAATATGAACGTTGTAGCCCCACCCGTTTGGTCAGAATTGGCCCAAATGGCACGAAAATATCGCACTAAAAATCGAAAAAAATCGTAAAAGTACGATATTCATGAGAAATATTTCTTCGATTGTACCCAAAAACGTGGCAAGTCTAAGTTCAGAGAAAACGAAGGTCGTGTCAAATTTTCATCAAGATCGCATATGCCGTTTGGGACAAGTTATTTGAAGATATTGAGTGCCAATGTAATTTGAGTCTCAGAAGTTTCGGACCGGCCCAAAATGGCGGCAATTGGACAAGGCAAAGTGGCAAATCGGGAGGTGCAGATAGACGCAGTTAATCTAGGGAAACGCCGGCGGCAGGGGCAAGTAATGGGCCTGTGGCCCAAGAGTAAGGTAGTAAGGGAGCAAGGAAACGAGTACAAGTTGGCTGTTGTGCCAATTCACTCTATCACAGGTTGTAGGCAAGGAGGTAGGCCCTTGCACCTCGGCCTGGATGACTTGCGTGTGTGAGTAGCAGCAAGTAGGGTTAGAGTAGTAAGAAGAGTGGGGTCTAGGACATAGGGGATTATTTATACATTTCTAATCCAAGAACTGATGGATCTCGAGTAAAACAATTCCACCTAAAACGGGAATCGAACACTGGAATTTCTGCATCAGAAGCGGCGTCTCTAACCACAAGACCAACAAGCCATATAGACTAAGATACTTACGCTACCATGTCTAGTGAGATAAGTGGAAACAAGTTGGTGGTACTGATTGTATATATTGTTTGCTTCCAGTTAATATGGCGAATTCGGAAGAGTGTTCGGCCCCGATAAAAACCCGGGTGGGCCCGACCTTCAATCCAAGTGGGACAAAAGGATATTTTATTGGAAAAAAGCGAATTAAAAAAGTAAGGGGCAAAATTTTTATTTTCTTTGCTGGGTCTTTTTTCTCTTGCTCTCTTTTTTAAATATTTTACGAAAACAATAGTTATTTCATATGATATAAAGGGAATTTAAAAAGGGGTGTATGAGCGGTTATAGGGGGTAAAAAAAATTTAAGCAATTCTCATCCCCCTGACTAACGAGCATGGGGGCCTGGGCCCACCGATTCGGTTTGGTGTTGCCCTTAGAACAGGGGTGCCGAGCACGAAGTTTAGCTCTGCATTTTTGACCTTGGGACGGGAGGTTTTTTCCAGGCGATATGGCACCTACAGGCCGCCCAGGTCTTTAATAAAGAAGTGATGTTTCGGCTAGGCTAGCCCAAAAACAAAGGGTAGGGGAGATTTGGCGCTAGAAAAATCCCCGTTTTTGCGAGAGCGGCTAAAACCCGGGGAAGACGATAGTCCAATTGGGGGTAGGACAGTTTGTGCTTAGGGACTCACAGGGTTTTGGTGATGCAAAAAAAGGCATTTGGGCGGGGTTTTAGCAAGAAGCGGATGGTCCTTGGGTCTTTGACAAAATGAACAAAAAGTTTACAGACTAGCAGACCCACCACCGGAAGAGGAGGGGCCACTGCAATGGGACCAACTTGCTTTTACCCCGACTCCGCTGGGGGGGGTGGGGAGGTACAGCGGATGTGCCCCGCACCCAGGGACAAGCAGAGTCACTGACACCTCGCCTTGTTGAGCAGGGTTTCCACTTACGATCGCGGGATAAACACCCCCTAAAAGAGGGGGGTACTTATTTTGACTGATGCTTTGGGATTTCAGGCCAATCACGATTTTGAGCCCAGTCGTGACGCATCACGTCCCCACGAAGCACGTCAATTTACGTATAGCCCAGCCTTATAATGACCATGAGTGGCATTAAACACATAGATTTCGGAGTAACGTGCGAGGCCGAGGGCCGGGGGGCCCTTTCGGGGGGGACGCCGACCGGGAGGCGGTGTTTTCCGTCGGAGAAAGGGCCATAGGCCGGGTTTACGCGGAAGGGTACATTTTTCTATCAGGGGCCAAAGGGCCCCGGGGGTCAGGGTACATCGATAGGCGAGCCACGCCCGTAGCCCCCGCCCCTTTCCCCCGAGGCCGACGCGTCGGCGGGCGTCGCGAGACGTACAAGGGCGGCGGGGGGGCATGTAAACTGGTCGACACGACTGTACCCCCTTTAAACGGAGTTAGTGTCGGAGTCAGTACGACCCGCGGGATTTTACCAGGAGCCGGCCCGTTACAGAGGCACCATCGAGCTGCGTCGAAGACAGAGGGGTGGGGCCGGGATTTTTTGATGCGGTTTTGGGACTGATGGCCCGTCCACCGACCCCGGGACGGGCGGTTATAACGACTAGGGGGGGGCCGTGTTGCCAAGAGTTTTTTTTCTGTTGTTTGGTCGCCCATAGAAAACATAATTAAAATTGAAGCCCGGGGTAAGGGGGGGCAGACCCGGGCGGGAGATGGGTGACATTTTAATTTTAAAAATATTTGGGGGTTAAATGTTGTAAATTTTTAATTAGTTCAATTTGTAACCCAGCAATAGTTTAAATTTTGTAGTTTATATATGAAGCCACGAAGGGATATGGTGCAAAAACAGTAAAAATTTTACCAGACATGCACATCAGGACAAGTTTTATATTATTTTGTCAAGGCAAGATATATAAAAAATCGGCAATTAAATTCATTTTTGTTTTTTTTCCCCAAATTAAAGGTTTAGCAATGGTTAAAGAGGCAACACGGGAAACAAATTTGACCCCTAGCCCAACCCCAAAAGCAGGGCTTCTCCGGTATTTTTTCCAAAACAAAGAAAGGTTGATGTTGTCCCCAGGTTGGTACCGGATCAAGATAAAAATGTTTTTGGGCCAATAGTCGACGACGAAAACGGTTTTTAACCCCATGGCAAAATCGAAAAAACCCTGGGAAAAATTTTCTTGGGTACACGCAAAACTCCTGTGGTAGCGGTTTAGTAAATTTTTAAAAATTAAAACTTTGTGCGCTTGATGAATTTCAGATAAATTTAGAATCCTATTAGTAGAGGGGTGTTTTTTTCATTATTTAATAAACCGAAATAACACCGCTAAATGGAATGATTTTAAGATGGGGGGTTAATTTTTTTTTATGAATTTTAACAGGGCACTGCCAAGCGGGGACGACGGTTCTGCCACGAGAGTTCGCATCATCGGGGTTTGGTATCGTAGCAACCGTCAACCTGATGTTATTTTTGTTTAGCACTGCACTGCTTTCAGCAGGGAAACCCCAAAGGGGTTGCCAGGTCCCTTTTATCAAACAAGGTCCCAAAGAAATTTTTTAAAATGACGATGGTGTTGCTTTTTGCTCCCAGCCCCGAATCGAAGAGATTTTTGGCCAAAATCGAAGTCAAAATCCTTGAACGTAACCCCGCGAAGAATTTCACAACTTATTGAAATCCGTGTTTTTGGTTAATGTGGTAGAGGTTAATAAAATGCCGTCCCAAAAAAACAAAAAAGCGAATTAATAACAACCTCGAATCACACACCTTGGGTTGTGGAAAAGTTCGGCCTGGCTCATCCCCCCTTCGGGTTTTTTAGGGGGTGAGTTTGTAATCTAGAAAATTATATTAATGAAAGCAATTGTCGTAAAAGTTTGCCCGGTTTGGAGATCGAACCAAAACCCTTTGGGTTAAGGATAAAAAGGGTTTAAAGTTTGATTTCAGAAAAAGGTATTCACAAATTTTTGGGGTTGGTTATATAATACTCAAACTGTTTCATATGTGTCTACATGGTGAGTGAGATCCCAAATACAAAGAAGGGGGCAGGTTCAGAAGAAAGGAAATTTTAGTCGCACATATACTTGAATGGAAAACTTTTGTAAAATATGTTACTAAACTTTTTCGCCTGTCCATCCAATCCATCCCCATACAATATATACGTTTAGGTTTTTCAATTTAACAATGGAATTATATAGCCCTATTACTTATCAAGTAAATTTAAATTGTGCTCGTACTTTCAAATTAAATGACAAAAAATTGGCTAGGTAGATTTTTCACATGCTTCTTTTGACATAAGTCTGCTAGTTTTTTGCCAAAGACCAAAAAAAAATTTGGGTTAAAAGGAAAAAGCTTTTGAAAAATAATCTGGTTTATGAATTGAAAGGTGTCTTGTTATTTTTTCCGACAATGTTTAAGAGAAATCTGGGAGATCAATCAATATAAAAATTGGAACACAACGGGGGCTTTAGCCATAAACCGAAACTGTTTACGTTTTGATTTTACCACCGATCCCGCGGAGCGACGGCAATAAAGGGAAAAAACGTTTGAAAATTTTACAAAGCTTGTTAAAAAAAACGTGAAAAAAAAGTTTGTACATATTATGATATAAAAAAAGGTCATTTTTCAATACACGAAGTTTATTACACAAGTTAGTTTTTTTTTTTCAGTAAAAAACGGTTCAAGCCTTGACGGAACGGTTGTTTCTAATGCAAACAGTTCAGTAAAAGATTAACCTTAGAATGCCACCCTTTAAATGCTCGTAGCCCCAAGCAAATACACAAAAAATTTCGTCTGAACTTCATAATTCATTAGCAGCAAAGTTCTTATCCGCCCCCCCCCACCCCCCAAAAAAAAAAAACCCTACAAACTATATGGGGGGACAATGTAGAATTAAAAAAATTTTAAAAAAAATTTAAAAAATTTAAACAAATTTTACTCTTGAAAAAAACCCTTTAGGCTATATTTTGTTTTTTGTTTTGAAATTGATTTCGATAACAAAAAAAAAGTCATGAAAAGCAAAATTTAGCTTTCTCAAGAAAAGAAATGAAGTGTAATTAAGGGGTGATGAAATTCGAAGATCGAAATCACCTTGTGCTATCCAAACCAAGCTATAATATAGCTGAAATGTAATTTACAAAGATTTGGGTTATAGATTTTTTCCCCCCGCCCGCGGGTCTGCAGTAAATATAGTAAATTACCGGGTAAGTCCCCAAATGCGGGGGCCACAATAGAGAGTGGCTATGTACAAAGTTGTTGGTTGCCTATCTCTGGACCGGTGATTTGGTGCAATTACTAATTTGTATTTTCTGTACTTAGTGGAAAGTAAAATACATTTTTGCATTAATTGATGATAAGTTGATAACAAATAAAAGAGACTTATCTTTGTTTGTTGTTCAATTATAGAAATGGAAAATTTGATTCCAAAACCCCATTTTGATGATGACGATATAACCGCCTCATGCCTGCCGCCGAGACGCCCCAGAGGACCCCAACTAAAGGCCCCTAGAGAGACGAAGGAGACCCCAGCCGAGAGTCGCATCCGACCCCCCACACGCGCTCAAGAGACTTGTAGGAGAACCCCGGGTGTAGGAGCCCAAGCGAGTTGCCATCGTGACGCGGACTCCTACGTCACCACCACATTGGTAAAGAGATCCCCAAAACGAAAGGGTTTTAAAAAATTTTTTAAATTTTTGGGGACAATTTTCAAATTTTCACAAAAAAATCAAAACTGGCCCGGAAAAAAAGTAAAAAATATCAGGAAAAAAACAGCCCCCCCAAAAAAATATTGAATTGGAAAACAAGGATAATTAAAAAAAAAATTCTTCTCAAGGAACTAATATTTTCAATGATCAATTTTTTAATGAAGCAAAACTATTCATTTGGTGGGGAAAAGTAATACTCATGATGATTTTTAGTTTACGGCTAAATCGGGTGTGGCGTAATCATTGGTAGGCACACCAAAAATTCTGTTTTGTTTTTTACCCCCAAAAAATTGCAAAAATTTGTGCGGTTGTGACAACCCAGGAGTTGCAAACCCCGATAACCAAAAAGTATCCGTAATTCGGACAAATCTTCACGGGGGATGGAAGCCCCATCATGTTTAAGGTTGTCGACTAAGGAGTGGAGCATGGGTTCAATACAAGGGGGACATACAAAATAAACCCTTTTTTAAACCCTTATTTGAGGACCATAAGGGTACTCATTTAAAAATGCGGTTTGGGGGCCAAAAGCTTGCCATTTCATGGGGCCACGAATAGCGTTCCTAAGGAAATCCCGCAAAATCCTTCGCGATTGCTGAAGGTCCATGGGGGTTTACTAAAAACCCCAAAGTCAACCGTGAGACGGTTTCGGCCCAACATTAATGAAGATGTTCGAGCAAAAGGCAAAGCTGCCAAAAAAAGTATAGAGCTACGTAAGAATATTCCAGAACCACTCATGCCAACAACAAGAAGGTTTTAATTTAAAATATTTTCTATTGCTACTATATTTTGTACAGGTTTCCAAAACGTGTTTTATAGTTAAAATTTCGCCACATTGATCATATATTAGAGAAATAGAAAGATATCCGTGAGTGAGATGTGTGCCCGATTCATAAACGAGCCAGAGCAACTTCTTCACGGCGAGAATAGCGAAGTTTTTTTAAATTTAAATTTGGGTATTTCTTTAAAGTCTTATTTTTGCAACTTTGGAAAACGAGAGAAGGGAGGACGTAAGGGGGGGACGCGGGGGGGAAAAAGGGGGGGACGGCCGTGCTGGGCAAACCAAATACAAAGGTATGGGGTATGTAATTTTATTTATATGTATTCCCTCGAACTAAAGAGTTTGTATAAGTGAATTACTTAAATTTGCCTTTAAAGACCTCATTTTTTATAATTTAATTACCGGGAAATAATGCATTCACTTTTTTGCCGATAGAGGGCATCCCCGGGGTCTCTAAAAATAATCTCCTTGAAAAATCTGAAATTTGCCTTTTAAATAACTTCAAATAACGTATTTCATCTGATATTACTATTAATAATTAGAAAACCTAACCTCTTATCAGAATCTTTTTAAAAATTCTGTATAATTTTGGTATTTCAATGTCATGTTTGTAGTGGGCGACCGCTATTTGGGGCCCATTCGATTAGCCTTAGATAAACAACCGCCGGCAGGGATTTTAAGGGGGTTGCGGCACTGTGATTGGTCGAGCGGGGGAACAAAGGATCGTTGAGCGATTGTTTAGGAAAAGACGGAAAGGGGAAATTGGAACACCGTTCAAACCGACATCTTGGATCGCGAGGTTTTCTAGGGGGGGTGAGCCTAGGGAGGGTGCGCTTCTTTTTAGCAAAATTACGTGTTTAAAGGGGCCCCCTCTTGTCTTTAAGTTTTTAACACTTTTTCTTACGTGTTTTTTCTACGACGTAGAAAAAAAAAATTTTAAATCGGTTGAACGAAATCGGGAAAATTTTTTTTGAACCGGGGGGGGCTAAGACATGTGGACGTCACTTGGGGGAAGAAAAGCTCGGCCGTCGCCCCTTTCCTGTACTTCAGTCACAGCGATGTCGCGCGAGGGAGGTCGTGTCGAGGGACACACCAGGACACAAACAGAAAAAGCATATGTTAATTTTTAATCAAAGATTTGGCAAAGTTACGTTTTTTGTAGTGAAAGGAAATCGGTCTTTTTGATAATACTATAAACGAAATGCCAGACGGCACGAACATTATTACCGCATTACTATACATCCGAATAGACCAATACGTGTTCACTATTGTCACAAAATTTCAAAAAACAACACCAATAACAACATAAATATTTAAACTAAAATAGAAAATCAAAAAAGCACGAGGGACAGCAGTTTTCTTATAATTTTCATTACCCGAGTGATCGCCAACACTTGTGGGGTGCGCCCAACCCCCTACCTGGGTATCGGGAGCGGGCGGACTCACGCCAAATGACGTGTGGTAGGAAAGGTGCGCCCAACAGGCGCGCGAAAGCTTCAAACTTGTCGGGCGATTTCGTTGCATTTTTTTTCTGATCTCCATGATAACATACAAACTTTTTAAAATTTAAAAAGAGTTTGAAGAGTGGACTGGGCCTTTAAGGGGAGGAATCCCTCATAATAAGTTTGGATTATTTTTTGCCCTTGATCACATGATTTTTTACAATAAATCATAGAAATCGGTTCGTGGGTTTTTTATATTTTCCCGGATTAAGTTTTTGCCAAGTTAGCGTCGGTTTTATTCAGCATTGAAAAGTGAAAATTCTAAAAAAACTAGTGTATTTGAAAAGGGGAAATCATCATTTTTAAAGCCATGGCCTTTCAACAAAATCGTTGTGGTTTCATTTTTGGGAAATTTATTTTAGATGTAAAATTTGTGGGGCGCTGTAAGATTTTTTTAGACGAGTTTTAAACGGTATTTTAGGCCCAGAAGCCCCTTGATACAACAAGACAAGCATAGTGTTTCCCCCGTTTTTGCATACTACGCGAGTGTAGCGATAAATTTGAGAGAAGAGAGAATTTCAAGGGGAAAATTGTGGGGCCCAGCGTCAGCCCCGTAAAAACACTGAATTTTTTGAAAATTTTTTGGAGTAAGGATTGCTTTCCAAGAACTAGAAACCCAGGGGTTTACCAAAACAAACCGAAGCCCTGGGTTTTTTTGGGGATACGTCGAGGCTGTGGGGGCAGATTGAGAGTACAGGGGTAGTCGAAAAGGGGGGGGCAGCGAGGTCTACGTTTCTGCACGCAAACAAGGCATAAAAATTTGTCAAAATTACGTTTTAAAGGTAGCCAGAGCTTTGAGAAGTGCAATTTATTATTGTGGCGATTTTGAAAGTAGGAGATTTATCGTGATGATACATATTTTTTTGCAGATATTTCCTTATCCATGGATGTTTCTATTAATATGGACCTAGATAACCGGTGCATTGTCATCATATTGGGCTTTTTTCAAATAAAGATAGATAATAAATATCTATTTATATTTTAAAATACAATTTTTATTCTAAAACATTATGCCCCAAAAAAGAATTCAACCCATTTCTATTTTCACGTACAGATTTTTTTTTAAACTGAACCCGAAAAATACGTGCCATACTTTCGATTCATTAAGGGGTCATCTCAAGAATGACAAAAATAGTGGGAAAGTGAGATCAACAAACACAATAAAAAGAAGTAGACTGGACTAGACAGATATAGGCCTAGCAATAAGATTGATAGATTGGATATTGCTTAACGTCTCATATTTGTGCAACTAGGCTAATCGAGACTAAGGGAGGGACGTATGAGATGACGCGGGGGGACAAGGGGTGGACAGGCCTGTGCTGGTCAGAACCAGCCACAAGCATATGGGGAGGGCAAAGGTTCCCCCACGTCGTGGTCGTCTCCGTCTGTGTCATCCGTCCGTGTTGTCATTGTCGTCGCCGTCGGGGAGGTAGTCAAAGGGAAGGGGTTTCCCGACGACGACCCAGAGCTCGCCATTAGTTTCAGGGAGTGAAACTCCCCTATTCACGGGCCAAACCGCGAGAAGGTGTCGAGTTGGAATTTGAAGGCCCTAAGAAAACTCGAGATACAACCTCGGAGTTCACGTTCTTGTGGAATGCGTCAAGGGATCTTGTTGTTCAAATTCACCTTAATTACCTTCGATTTGACAATGATTTTTGAGTTCTAACCAGTAGTTCTTATGCACTATTTCGTCGCATTTCATTAATAAAATTCTTCACAACTTGTCACAGTATCTTCGCAAAATGTTCTATCAAAACCAAAGATCAAAATTATTTTGGCCTACGGTTCCGGTAATAATTAAATTTAACTTATTGTCCATAGATAATGGCAGGTGCTGCTGTATTTGCCGTAAATGTCTTGGACAACGAACCACGTTTTATCCACCATCACAGACTTGACCAGCTAACAGATGCATACCTTACCAGACCACTAGACTGAGTAGCAATTTGATCTTAAATCTTGTTCAAATACTTGGACCTGCACTAAAGCGACCAACACTTAGTAGAGATGCCATTCCCATTGACACAGTTGTTGGTGGCTAATCTATAGTAGACTTTTCACATCCCATTTGATTGGATATTGCTTTACGTCTCATATTTATGCAACTTGGCTAATCGAGACGAAGGGGGGGACGTAAGGGATGATGCGGGGGGACAAGGGGTGGACAGGCCTGTGCTGGTCAGAACCAGCCACAAGCATATGGGGAGGGCAGGGGTTCCCCCACGTCGTGGTCGTCTCCGTCTGTGTCATCATCCGTCCGTGTTGTCTTTGTCGTCGCCGTCAGGGAGGTAATAATAATACACCTTTATTGATAGTTAAAATAAAATAAACATATTCGTGATCGGACGGACATTCTAAATGATTTGGCCACCTCAGATTTTGTCGCCGTTTAGTTTGAAAAAAAAACTTTCAATTAACTTTAATATAACTTTTTAACTTTTTTAACGATTTTGCCACAAAACTATACAGCAACCCGCCTAGGTGGTATGTACATGTGTGCAAAATTTCAGGTCGATCAGAGAAACGGTGCGACCTGTATCAAAGCAGTAACAGAAAAAAGAGACAGAAATCGGTTCGTGGATTTTTGATATTTTCCCGAGATTAAGTTTCGCCAAGTTAGCGTCGGTTTTATTCAGCATTGAATAGTGAACCATTCTAAACACTACGTGTATTTGAAAAGTGTAAGTCATCATTTTAACGCCATGAGCCTACAACAAGTCGTTGTGGTTTCATTTTGGAACTTTATTGAGCAGTAGTAAGATTTGTGGTCGCTGTAAGATTCTTTTTAGACGAGTTTAAGCGGTATTGAGGGCCTAGAAGCCACTTTGATACAAGACAAGCATAGTGTTTCCACGTTTTTGCATACTACGCGAGTGTAGCGATAAATTAGAGAGAAAGAGAGAATTATCAAGGAACATTGTAGGGCCTAGAGTCAGCCGCCGTAAAATAACTGAATTTTAGAACATTTTTTGGAGTAAGGATTGCTATTCCAAGAACTAGAACCGAGGGTTTTACCAAATCAAACCGAAGCCATAGGAGTTTTTGGTGATACGTACGAGGCTGTGAGGCAGATTGAGAGTACAGGTGGTAGTCGAAAGGTGCGGGGCAGCGAGGTCATATCGTTTCTGCACGTCAATCAAGTGCATTAAACTTTGTCAAAATTACGTTGATAACGGTAGCACAGAGCTTTGAGAAGTGCAATTTATTAATTGTGAGCGATATTTGAAATGTAGCGAGATTCATCGTGATGATACTATATTCTTGCAGATATTGCCTTATCCATGGATGTTACTATTAATATGGACCTAGAGTAACACGGTGCATTCGTCACTCATATTGGGCTTGTTTCAAATAAAGAGATAGATATATAAATATCTATTTTATATTTTAATATACAATTTGTATTCTAAACATTACTGCCCAAGAAAGAATATCAACCCAGTTTCTATTTTCACGTACAGATTTTTTTTAAACTGAACCAGAAAGATACGTGCCATACTTGCGATTCATTAAGGGATCATCTCAAGAATGACAAAAATAGTGGGAAAGTGAGATCAACAAACACAATAAAAAGAAGTAGACTGGACTAGACAGATATAGGCCTAGCAATAAGATTGATAGATTGGATATTGCTTAACGTCTCATATTTGTGCAACTAGGCTAATCGAGACTAAGGGAGGGACGTATGAGATGACGCGGGGGGACAAGGGGTGGACAGGCCTGTGCTGGTCAGAACCAGCCACAAGCATATGGGGAGGGCAAAGGTTCCCCCACGTCGTGGTCGTCTCCGTCTGTGTCATCCGTCCGTGTTGTCATTGTCGTCGCCGTCGGGGAGGTAGTATGCACTATTTCGTCGCATTTCATTAATAAAATTCTTCACAACTTGTCACAGTATCTTCGCAAAATGTTCTATCAAAACCAAAGATCAAAATTATTTAGGCCTACGGTACCGGTAATAATTAAATTTAACTTATTGTCCATAGATAATGGCAGGTGCTGCTGTATTTGCCGTAAATGTCTTGGACAACGAACCACGTTTTATCCACCATCACAGACTTGACCAGCTAACAGATGCATACCTTACCAGACCACTAGACTGAGTAGCAATTTGATCTTAAATCTTGTTCAAATACTTGGACCTGCACTAAAGCGACCAACACTTAGTAGAGATGCCATTCCCATTGACACAGTTGTTGGTGGCTAATCTATAGTAGACTTTTCACATCCCATTTGATTGGATATTGCTTTACGTCTCATATTTATGCAACTTGGCTAATCGAGACGAAGGGGGGGACGTAAGGGATGACTCGGGGGGACAAGGGGTGGACAGGCCTGTGCTGGTCAGAACCAGCCACAAGCATAGGGGGAGGGCAGGGGTTCCCCCACGTCGTGGTCGTCTCCGTCTGTGTCATCATCCGTCCGTGTTGTCTTTGTCGTCGCCGTCAGGGAGGTAATAATAATACACCTTTATTGATAGTCAAAATAAAATAAACATATTCGTGATCGGACGGACATTCTAAATGATTTGGCCACCTCAGATTTTGTCGCCGTTTAGTTTGAAAAAAAAACTTTCAATTAACTTTAATGTAACTTTTTAACTTTTTTAACGATTTTGCCACAAAACTATACAGCAACCCGCCTAGGTGGTATGTACATGTGTGCAAAATTTCAGGTCGATCAGAGAAACGGTGCGACCTGTATCAAAGCAGTAACAGAAAAAAAATAAAAAATAAAACATTCGAGCCATAAGAGTCAAGTGGAGACAAAGTCAAAGGGAAGGGGTTCCCCGACGACGACCCAGAGCTCGCCATTAGTTTCAGGGAGTGAAACTTCCCCATTCACGGGCAAAACCGCGAGAAGGTGTCGAGTTGGAATTTAAAGGCCCACTTTTGCACATTTGCTAGTTCATTGCCAAAGATCCCGCATTGACCCGGAACCCAGCAAAAAAACAACAGACTTTTGATGGCAAAGGTAAAATCTCTCGTGTTCCGGCTCCCAGTATAAAGGGAAAACACCCTAACAAAAGTAATTTCAGAAAATTTAACAAAATAAGTTGTAAGTTGTGACGACTTGTTTTTCACTGGGCAACTCGTCAGCTTTTGCTACTAAGTTTTTAAACTGCGCGGCGCCTGATGCGCACGTCTCCCGCAAGAGCGCGCCCCCGGATGGCTCTGTCTCGCCTTTGACTCTCTCGATCGGGTCGAATCGAAGTTGTTAGAGATGACGTGACAGAAGACGCGGTCAGCTGTCGGTGACTGTCTGATTCTCAAGCTGGAAGGTTGTGAGATTGTTGGCTGCTCCGTGGACTTGGAGGCGTTGCTGGAAATGCCGTTGGGCATCCATTGTGCTCCATAAGTGTCCTCGATGCGAGGCAGTAGCCGAATTTTGTTTTCCATTTAGTGGTAAGTCCTTTTGTTGTTGATTCTGTTGAAGGTTGTTTAGACCATGGTTAGAGAGGTTATTTCAAGCTTTTGGGAATTTCTCTCTACCACAGGATTTTAGTACGGGGCAAGAAGTATCCCTAGCCATGCCGGAAGTCAGCTCCTAGGCTCACCAGGCCATGTACGTTGGTGGAAGTGTAGGCGTTCCAAGGGCCTACAGTTCCTGTCTACTCTAAGCGTAGGCCTAGTTCTACCTCGTGGCGTTCATCCCGTTTTGAAGGTTGGAATTCCCAGGGCGTAGCCCAAGAGACTCCGACAAGATTAACCACATGGTGGTATTGTTAATTTACTTGTGTGCAAACTAACCACTTTAGGAACCCTACGCAAATATTTATCTGTATATACCCAGTCGTTGAAGGTCCGGTCAGCCTTATAGGCCAACGCTGGAAGAACGCTTGAACATTCACTCATCAGGTATGCCATAAGCAGCCTTCCTTCCTTATGTTGGACTGAAGGTCCGAGGCCCCAGAGTAAAGGGGTGTGGTTCGAGTCCTACCCATGCTTAGAATTAAGTTTACTATAACCGACTAGCGGTACCTAGCCTGTTGTAGGCCTAGATCTTTAGAATTAATATAAAGTGTTCTTGTAAGGTGGCCACCATTTTGTGTGATTTGTGAGGGGACAAAATCACCTATCGCTGTAGGTTTTGTGTACCGTAGGCCAAGTTAGTTGGTAAGTGAATGTCAGGAGTGACTATGACCAACAAGGGTCGTCCAGGGAGACCGTTGGGAGAGTTTGTTGATTTGGTGTGAACTTTAAGTACTGTACGCCCGTCAAGGTCTCAGTGTGCCCGTGGTGGCCGAGGCGGTTCACACCCAGAAATCGTATCCTGCAGGCTTAGGCCTAGTAGGCCCCCCATTAGTAGACCTAGTCATAAATTTATCTTACTCAATAGTCAAACGTAACCCGATCTTGTGCTATTGTTATATTATTGTGATATTTCACTGTTCATTAACTTGGGCCTAGATTGGATTGGATATTGCTTAACGTCTCATATTTATGCAACTTGGCTAATCGAGACGAAGGGAGGGACGTAAGGGATGACGCGGGGGACAAGGGGCGGACAGGCCTGTGCTGGTCAGAACCAGCCACAAGCGTATGAGTGGGGGGGCAGGGGTTCCCCCACGTCATGGTCGTCTCCGTCTGTGTCATCATCCGTCCGTGTTGTCTTTGTCGTCGCCGTAGGGGAGGTAGTCAAAGGGAAGGGGAAAGTTCCACCACCACCACGACACCAAAAGCTAGTGGAGAGGCTGAGGACGGATTCTAGTCTGCCAATGTTACTAGCAAATGCTCAAGGTGAAGCCGTGACACATTGGCAAAAAAGATGGCGGAATTCAGTATTTAATCAGAGTACATTGCCGAGCGAGAGAGAGAACATGAGTACACCACGACGACCCAGCCCTATACCCTAGGCCTATCTTTAATTGTTGAATAACTAAATATATTGTACATTCCTTGTTATCTACTTGTTATTTGTGCCTAAGATATTATTACTAGGCCATGCCATAGTGAAAATGGCTTGATCCTTGACGTACCTTGTTACCCTATACTATTTGTATTGTCTCATGTTAATGGAACCATCTACTCGATATTTGTGTACATAAGAGATCTACTATTTAAACTTCTACGTTACCAACTTTTGGTGGCTACTCATCCTACCCATAGGACTTTGAGGAGGATTTGTTTGTATTGGTGACAGGATTATTTCAATAAATTTCTCATGTCTAGTTATCCGTGGGTTTTGTCTTCTTCTTCTTCTTTTGATACTATCAATCATGTGACACTTCTTCTAAAAATTGACTTTTATGGTATACGTGGTGTTACACAGAAATGGTTTCAGTCTTATTTGGCTGACAGACAACAGTGTGTCGATATTAGCTACCATAATAAGGAGGCGAATGTGGAAGAAACAGTGAGGTCAGATTGGTGCACAATAAAGACAGGAGTTCCTCAGGGGTCCATTTTAGGACCAATCATGTTTAATTTGCATACAAACGATCTACCATTAAATGTGTCTTCGGGGCTTTTAGTCCAATTCGCGGATGACAGTAGTCGTGTCTTAGCTCATGCAGAGAGGGAAGTACTGGAACGATCAGCCAACAGTTCTACTAAAGAAAATGACGAGTGGTTTAAGGTTAATGATCTTTCTCTCAATAACGCGAAAACAGTACTGGTTAACTTTCATACGAACAAAAGCGAATTTTTAGCAGATATTAACATTTTTAATGATGGAACGGACGCCTCGGACAAAATTCTAGTATCAAAAGATGCGAATTTTCTAGGATTGCTTTTAGATAGTAACATAAGCTGGAAATTGCATATTAAAAAACTTACACCTAAACTAGCAACTGCATGTTTTATACTTAAAAAACTAAACCGAATGGTAAACGACACCTCTTTAAGATCGATGTATTTTTCATACTTTCACGCAGTAATGACTTACGGAATTGCTCTTTGGGGGGATTCAACTGACAGCAACAAAATATTTATTTTACAGAAGAAAGCCATAAGATCAATAACTAAGTCTGGCTACCGGACTAGCTGCAGACCTCTGTTCAAACGACTATGCATTTTACCCATGCCCTGTGTATACATTTATGGAATAGTAATTTTGTTCACAAAAATCTTCACCTATTTACTATTAATTCAGATTTTCATAATTTAAATACTAGGAATAAGGATAAACTAAGGGCACCAAAGTGTAAGCTATCAATGAGACAAAAAGGGCTTGCAGTGTCGGGCACAAACCTTTACAATTCTGTACCGTTACAAATCAGGAATATCAAAGATTGTACTCGTTTTAAGAGAGAACTCAAAGCCATGCTTTTAGATAAATGTTATTATTCTGTAGAGCAATTTAGATCGACTCTCCCAAAGCACGCAGTTTTATAAAGGTTTTTTTTGCCGATTCTGCATGAACACTCACTTAGATATTTTTTAATTATAGTTTTAGTGTTTTGAAAACTTTTATAAATCAATGACAACTCAAATGTTCAGTATTTTATTTATTTTATATATTAATGTATATGAACTAAACGAGGCTAATAAATACAATACAATACAATACAATACAGTACAGTCCCTAATTAAACAATAGAATTCCCTTTATTGAAGAAAACGAAGAGTGTCACAGCATTATTAGCATGGCAATGGCATATTGCCAGCCAACAATATTGCAGAAGGCCTTGATTGCATTGCAGAACGAGCAGCTCAAACTGAAGATACAGAGGTTCATTGCGTATGTTGATATGCAATGGCTAAGGAACGTGACTCCTGAAATCATTAGCGTCCACGGGCAACCCAACAGGACAAATAACATATGTGAAAGCTTTAACAAGACCGTGAACACACTCGTGAGCAACCCTCATCCAGGAATGTACAAACTAACAGGTGATACAGCATTATTAGCATGGCAATGGCATATTGCCAGCCAACAATATTGCAGAAGGCCTTGATTGCATTGCAGAACGAGCAGCTCAAACTGAAGATACAGAGGTTCATTGCGTATGTTGATATGCAATGGCTAAGGAACGTGACTCCTGAAATCATTAGCGTCCACGGGCAACCCAACAGGACAAATAACATATGTGAAAGCTTTAACAAGACCGTGAACACACTCGTGAGCAACCCTCATCCAGGAATGTACAAACTAACAGGTGATTGTTTTCTTTCCGAAATATCATAGCTTTCAGATTATGGTGTACTTTAAATTGCGAGCGTTTCATGAAATATTATTGATAATTAGACGAGGGAGCGCAGCGACTGAGTACAACCCAAGTTGAACGGGTCTTCCTCGTGATTGATTTGTCTGTCTGTTTGTCTATCCAATCCCATACGGCCGAACGGCCCAACAGATTGAGCTGAAGTTTTAAACAGACATCCGTGACCAGTGTGCTAAGAAATGCTAACAAAATGAGCAATATCTGCTGCGATTTAAGCCTGAGGTACCTAAGAGTAATTTTCAGCACCTACACAAGGATCACGATTAAACAAATCCCAGCACCGAAACCGGACACCTCCTTTGTGTGACTAGGCTCTCATCCCACACTGAACAAAACAGAAGATGGTTTGGATACCAACCCTGAGGACAGAACACACAGAACACTGAGATGACGAGCGTAGACAGAACAGACAATTTGCTAAATAACAAACATTAAACAGAACGATGCGAAGTAATTCCAGCAAAATACTTGTTCAAACGATGCATTCAGCAGCAATTGTTGCCAACAACTTGTATTGTGGAGGGCCGAAAAGACCAGACCGAAGAGCGAAGACATAACACGCCCGCCTGCAACAAGATTGACAGACCGACTGCGAGGCAGGGCAAACTGTACTGGACCCTTATTCTATAACGGTGCGGTAGTTGTCGTTTCACAGCTCTGTGATAAGTTGTCGTTTCACACGAAACGACAAGATGTTAAAACAGTGATTCTATACCGCCAACGAGAACTAAAGGTTTCGCGAGCACAGGGATTTGGAAAAACTTCCAAGCGGTTGAGCCATCGTAGCTCCACAACCAGTTTCGACCAATCAGAAGCATCAGAACGCATCGAGTCTGGTGGGCGCCAGTCGGCGGTCCCGCTCTCTACCGGAGACTCCACGCATCTCTAAGAACTTCAAGCTCGCGGCGTGATGGCCGGCTAACCCGCCCGTGAAATCATAACCTCAGTTTATTCTTTACTCTTGAAAACAAGACCGCGAGTGAACCTAAAAACTACACAAATAAGTCAACATTTAATATATAATGACACTACTGTACAAAACATCACAACATATTATGTCAAATAGATTTCGCAAGCTTTGAGAAAAGTTCTCCCAAACAGTTTGGTTGGGGACAACTCGTCGGTTGAAACGAAACGACAACTCGCAAAATAGCGCTACGGAATACCAAAGTGAAATTCTCGTTTCGTTTCAACCGACAAGTTTTCACAGCGCGTTATAGAATAAGGGTCCTGTGCGCGAGCAGGTGGTAGTCAAAAGGTGCGGGGCGGCGAGGTCATATCGAAGCTGCACGTCAAGTGCATTGAAGCTAATCAAAATCACGTTCATGACAGTTGCACATGAGTTCTGAGAAGTGTAATTCATTGATTGTGGGTGATATTTGTATGTGTAGCGAGGTTCATCGTGACGATACCTATTGTCGTAGAAGATAGAAGAATAAACCTACAGAATAACCCTTGTTTGGACATTGATTCTAGCAATGTCTTCTCTTCAAGTGAAATTACAAGCTTGGATATTAGAAAACAACGCTACCCACGATGACGATTGAAGTGGATGCAAAGGGCAATGGTGAATATTCATACTTATTATAATCTTCATTGGAGAAACTAAAATGTACTTACAGTACACGTTGGTATGCCTTGAAAATATTTTTAACTGTTCAATATAACCCTGTTCCTGTTAAAATAATCATTTATCGCAGGTTTGAGTTCCTATAGATTTAATATTGATTCAACTCAAATCAGTATACCCAACACAAAATCTTTGTATTCCACTTATATTTAGATTATGTATTTAGAGATTAGATTAGAATTAGACTGGTAACTAGACAGACAGTTTAAACTGTAACACATGGCACACAAAGGTTATAATAACATGAATGTAACAGAAAACAGTAACAACAGTATTACTGAATTTAAAGCAAGACAATATGGTAACATGAAAATCCTCTATCTCAATGCTCGAAGCCTAAGAGGCGATAAGCTTGATAGGCTGGCCATAATTCTAAAAACATTGAACACCAAAATCGATATAATTGTAATTATTATATTGTTATATATATTGTTTTTGATTGCGCGGTGTCCTTTGAACAGTACAATACATCATTGCATATAGGCAATATTGTTTTTGATTGCGCGATGTCCTTTGAACAGTGAGGAACTGAGGTGAGCGAAATTTTTACTTTCCCAATTTTGTTGTTTAGCATTTTCATTCATTCATGTTTGACATTATGCCTCAGGATTTATCAATGCAAGTTACAATAGATCATGAAATCCCAAGCAGTGTACAGCGGCTATAGTTATACGCGCTTATATACTTGCCCGGCAAGGAATCTGAGCGCGCATCCAAGAGTCGACTCGTAGCGGTGACGTTTCACCCCCACCACTTCTAAAAGAACACTCCCCTCAACTTCCGAACCGAAACTCCGATTGAATTCTAGTTTTCGACGCTCTATTCAATCTTACGACAACTCAAAGTTAATTAAATAATATGAGCATGGTCGAAAATCATCTTCAACCGTGACAGCCCACCTTTAAGCCTCGCACTTCGCACTTAGAACGGGCGGTCAAGGTTATCGTCGCACTTTTAATGGATATTTTACAAATTCACATTTCATACAACGAGCAAAAGAAATTGCAAAAGAAAAATTATTTATTTAAATGGAAATATATAAATAAATTGGGTTTAATGTGAATTAAAATTTGATAAAGATTGATAAGATATTGCTTAACGTCTCATATTTATGCAGATTGGCTAATCGAGACGAAGGGAGGGACGTAAGGGATGACGCGGGGGGACAAGGGGTGGACAGGCCTGTGCTGGTCAGAACCAGCCACAAGCGTATGGGGAGGGCAGGGGTTCCCCCACGTCGTGGTCGTCTCCGTCTGTGTCATCATCCGTCCGTGTTGTCATTGTCGTCGCCGTCGGGGAGGTAGTTGTGTATACATATATTTCCCACATACAGTAGCCCTCGTCGACGTCCCTGTTGACGCCTGCGCCCAGGCAAGGTTCACCTTCACGCGTGCCAAGCTGATACCTCGCCCAGACAGGGGAGCAGAGTCGGTAAGTGATTTCAGACTATTTCACAGCTCGGTTTCCATAGCTCTCCCGCATTAAGGTGGATTCATGACATTGCGTTGCGATGCGTTGCGTTGCGATTTTGCGAGATACTGCTTTGTTCTGCATGTAGTTCACGACCTTGCGGAGATACAACGCATCCACTGCTTGTGCACACTTTGTGTCAGGGCTGTTTTATTATTTTATGTTGTTGTCAGGGTCCACTAGATACCTAACAGCTGCAAGCTTAGCAAAAGTATCTAGTGGACCCTAATTGTTGTTAGTTAAATTGCAGCCCAATGTGTCCTTCATAGTGACAGCATAAAAGAGAAGTGTGTGTTATTCCCAACCGAGTAGGAATTGGTATATTATTGTCAAATTTTGCACACAATAGATACGCTCAGGTCTCTAGGAGCTAGGCTCTTAGTGTAGGTAGATTTCGTTTACCTATACTATTATTATAAGTTTGAGATAGTTTATAATATGCTTGTGTTTATGTCGGGAGGCGGCTTTCACTGCGAATTAGATAATCATTTTAAAATAGTAAATAGGAAGCCTTGACTTGCGTGCGTGGAAAGTTAACCAAATTTTGCGTTGAGTTGCGATATCGCACGTATAGCTGGTGCCTGATTGGTCCAAGACAATCGCAACGCAACGCATCGCATCGCATCTCAGGGCAACGCAATGTCATGTATCCACCTAAACTCTACATCCTAAAATACAGTCCCTACCTCTAACTTCGCTCCCCGCTCCGTCACCTAGTTTACTTGTGGCCTCCGCTCTCACATACGCTAGGTCGCTTGTAGGCCATCTCTCGTCTACTAACTAAACCACTAGAAGGTTGCGAGTTGGAATTTGATGGCAGACTCTATAAGAGATACTGGCGGGTTTTGAAGAAAATCAGCCACTTTCCTGGATTGGATATTGCTTAACGTCTCATCTCATATTTATGCAACTTGGCTAATCGAGACAAAGGGAGGGACGTAAGAGGTATCAAGGGGGGACAAGGGGTAGATAGGCCTGTGCTGGTCAGAACCAGCCACAAGCGTATGGGGAGGGCAGGGGTTCCCCCACGTCGTGGTCGTTTCCGTCTGTGTCATCATCCGTCCGTGTTGTCATTGTCGTCGCCGTCATGGAGGTAGTCGGAAGGGGAAAGTTCCCCGACTACGACTAATAGCTCGCCATTTGTTTCAGGGAGAAGAACTCCCCTAATTTTTGATTGATTGGATATTACTTAACGTATAAACGTGGGGGGGACAAGGGGTGGACAGGCCTGTAGAAAATCATCTTGCGCTGTGATACTACTTAATAATGATAAAACTTTTCTGGCAACAGAATGGTTGCTTATTATCAATAAAAGTCGAAAAGGAATGAGATTGGAGAATGAAGATGGCGGTGTTTACGTTTCTGCTCCTGTCAAAGTGAAATATGACAGCTAAAAGACTATTTTGAATTATTGCAAAGCCAAGGAGTTATTACTAAGGGAATATAAGCTAAAAACAGCCGATGTCATATTTTTTTATTAATACAAATTAAATAATTGTAAATAATTTGGATAACTACGAGTGACGGCGTGGGAAATAACTTCCAGGCAAATGATGCTTCTGGGCCCGGATTCACAAAGCGGGGTTAAAAAAAATATTGCGGTTAAATTTGGAGGTTCGAGCTAACCCCGTTTCGGAATTCACAAAAGGAGGTAAGGCAGTTTTCCGGGTTCGTTTACCTCCAAATTTAACCTCTGCTATTTTTTGGGGGTAAAGCATCTAACCCCCAAAATTGATTTATTCAAAATGGCCGACCTATTCCACTTCATATAACTTATTTCATGATAGATTGCTAATTAAATACAAATATTATCAAAATCGTAGTCTCAAATATATAAACAAAAAATTAGTTTATATATGTTACAAGCATTGCAAACTTTCGAAATACGTGAAACTTCCTGCGCTGTTAGACTTTGAGGTTAGGTGACCCTAGGCTTTGCCAATTCCAACAAACATCAGTCATCGATTGATTGGATATTGCTTAACGTCTCATATTTATGCAACTAGGCTAATCGAGACGAAGGGAGGGACGTAAGGGATGACGCGGGGGGGACAAGGGGTGAACAGGCCTGTGCTGGTCAGAACCAGCCACAAGCGTATAGCCTCTAGTGAACTTAAAAAGTCCGTGCACACTAAGAATTTGGAGTCCATATTATGTAGGGCAAACAGGAGGCTTTGTAGAATTGCAAACACTAGTTCGGCATTGTAGACGCTGTATGTGGAATGAATGGAGTTTAAAATTGAAGTTGTTGCACTCCGTTGTAGAGGCAGAGCCGACTGAATTGTTAATTCTTGAACCATCTGTAAAAATATTTTTGAAATCTTTGTAGTTGTATCGGATTTCGTTGAATAGTGCTTGATATTGTTTGGTTGATGTGGTGGTCTTTATGTATTTTAAGAGCCGTGTTATGCAACATGGTTTGTTAAGTGTCCAAGGTGGCATTTGATTTGTAGAAAACAAGGGGTAGTGTTATGTTTAAGGCCTTCGGGTGAACTTCATACCGATTTTGAAATGGAGGGTCGAAAACTGTTTTATTGTCTGGGTTTGTAGGATATTGTCATATATTTGGATAGTTTATCCGAATATCTGGAGTTCTATTCAGTTAAGACGCATCGAGTTGCAGCAAGAGGTGTTTATTAGTTGGAAGTAACAACTTTGACATTACCTAACGGATTGACGTCATTTGCAATGTGACCTAGTTGGTCAGCGGAATGTTGGCTGTGAAGTAATCAAGCTGGCCCAAATAACGAGGTGTGTGTTTACGGAGTGAGGTGCTGACAGGTGGTTTCGTCAGTTGTATTGGTATAACAATCCTGGATTTTCGATGGAATGATTATGCTGAGTTGAATGTTTATTTGGCCGAATTATGTAAAGCGATGTTTTGCTCTGGGAGCCTGGGCTAGTAAGAAGAGGCGCGGATTGGCCGATTGAGACACGTGGTTTGGTTGGCGGGGAGGGGGAACTAGCTCTCCTGAAGGCGAGCGAGGTCGCCATCGAGGAGTGCAGTGAAGATCACACTAGAGCAAGGACGTACTGAGAGTGATGGGTCCGAGTGAGCTTTGAAGCTGGCACTTAGCCGTGAGTGGATAAGTATATGTGGTGAAGACTCAAGACCTACATGGGGGAAGCGTTCGAGTAGCCGTCAAGAGAGAAGGGTTCGACTACAGGCCACTCCAGAGGGTCCAACGTCTACAAAGGGGGAGCAGTCCAACCAAGGAGGCAGTCCGATCGTAGAGTCGTTCCACCACAGTCTTGGGGTATAACGTAAGTCATGTATTCACATCTAAAGAGTAACTAAGAGTGTAATTGTGGGAACCTAACACGTCAATCAGGCAACGGCATGCATAGGCTCGACCCCTGGTCAGGATAGGATTGTTGTGATTATTTAATACAGTGGCCCCTCTTTGAGTTGAAAGCTGTAGTTATGTACTGTTCTTTACCCCGTATCCTCTAGAATCCTCATCAACCCAAGGTCTCGGTCGATTCTATGAGCCCAGGGCCTAAGAGGGGTTATGTTCTGGGAGGCAGGCTGCTACGTCCCTAGTTACAGCCACTCAGGCAGAAGTAACACTCACGACCAAAAGGCCTAGGTCCCTCATAGTCTGACAATATCCTTTTAATGAGGCGATGTAGTGAAGCATTAAGTACTTTCTTCTGGAGGATAAAGAGGGGGGGGGGGGAAACACTCCCGTAGGTGTAATAGATTTTTTTTGTAACCCTTTATTCCAAAACACTATAAAATTTTAATACCATTGTTACCACTGTAAATTAAATCTCGTTTTATCATTTGTTGTAGCCTACATAGCAAATAATATGGTATTGAAAATTCATTTTCCACTGTTAACAAATTCTTGATTTTGTACCCATTATTTTTTTTAAACTCTAAAAAATGTACCATTTAATTTACCATTTAATCCATTTGTGGATTTTGCCACGCACATGAAACCACTTTTTAAATTAATACAATCTATTAAAGGCCCTGTAAACTCTTTGGACAATATCTTTTCAACTGATTGATTGATCGATATTATGAACAGCGCAAAAAACTGTAGCGAAATCGGCCCACTGGTAGTCAAGATACTCGCGCGCTCCGTAAGCGTCACGTGACCAAGTGAGCACGTCATCTAAGGGGAACCTACCCCGCCCGAGCGCGCCCGCATACCGAGGTGGCAGGTAGTAAACACGGCTACTGTCACTGTCAGTCGTGCAGTTGACACAGTTCAGAACATGTGATGTGATTGCGAGTGCGAAGTAAAGTGTTTGATTTAGATTAAGTATACGTATTTGCATGCAAACCAATCATTATGGTGAATTATTGTTGCGTATTTCGGTGTAGTAATGTTAGGAGTAAATACATTTCAATGCACGTTATCCCTGACAAAACACGATTTCCAGTTCTTCATAAGCAGTGGCTCAACAAAATAAAAAGGGATAAATTTGTTCCATCTAAAAACACTCGTATTTGTTCTGTCCACTTCAAAAATGACGATTTTGAACTTTCAACTCGGCTGAAACCTGAACTTTTGGCTTCGAAGCCTTTTAGGAAGTTGAAACCGAACGCCGTTCCATCTATACAGTTATGTGGCACAAACGTCCCTACGGTATCACGTAGACATTCGACGTTTTTAAAACGAAAATGCGTTCAAGAAGCTATTGAAGGACAACATGAGCCTCAAACTTCCACATGTGCAACAGTGTTCGCAAAACAAAACAAAAATAAGAGTAATTTTGATAAAGACGTAACTGACGCAGACAGTGAATGCCTAGACCTAAGCCAATGTTTAGAAATTACCCATTCCTGCGAAATGGCAGTTCAATGCGAAATAGGAGTAGAAACTTATCGCAACGTTTTTACAAATTCGACTGACTCTGACTCTGAAATGCTACAAGATGATCCACGTGACTCCTCATATGAACCAGCTGATGAAAGTGATGAAGATAGATCGACAGATGATAGTGATAATGATTATGACAGTGACGGAGACGTCGATGAAAGTGAGCGTAATGGCAATAAATTATCGAACGTTTTTTTGTGTTTTGGCACTGCATATTACAGCTGTTAAACTTTTGCCAGCTTTGCGGCAAGCCTGTTACCCATGTGACGAAATCAATTAATGGAGCTATTTTGAATGTAACAACGACGTGTCTGGACGGCCATATCAACTCGTGGTTATCTCAGCCAAAGCTAAGGCAAGTGCATGCAGGCTCAGTCAACATCGCTGCAGCAATCTACACATGTGGTATAAGTTTGACCGCTTTTCAAAGATTCGCACGAAGTTTGAAATTATGCTTCATGAGCAGAACAAGTTTTTACAAAATAATAAAAAAGCATGTGCGCCCTGCCATAATAAACGTTTGGAAAACACAGAGAGATGAAGAGTTCGATAGGATTAAATCTCTATCAGAGGATACTTGGGTGTGTGGCGATGGGCAATTTGACTCTCCTGGATTTTGTGCCAAATTTATAACATACACTATGATGGACATTAAATCTGGCCGTATATTAGATTTTATTGTTATGCAGAAAGGACAGATTACAACCGCACTTGAAAAGGCTGCATGTGAAAGTGTACTGACAAAATTACTTGACAAAATTAACATAACACTTTTTTTATCAGACCGCCACAGAGGAGTCGGTCTCCTTATAAGAACAATGATTCCATCCATACATCATGAGTTTGATGTATGGCATCTTGCTAATAGTTTAGCAAAAAAAATTAAGGCTTGTTCTACCAAAAAATCACGTATTTTGGAGTGGAAGTCGAGTATAACCAATCACTTATGGTGGTGCGCAGAGTCCTGCGGTGGAAACGCGGAAACTCTGGTTGAACAGTTTACTAGCATTTTAAAGCACGTTGCGGACATCCACGTATGGACTGGAAATAAACATTTTCATCAATGCGATCATGACATGGATTCTAATCGTTCCGAAACAGAGCCTTGCAAGTGGCTACAACCTGGTTCTCAGGATTATCAAGCACTGTCAAAAATAATATTGGATAAAGCCTTCCTGAAAGACCTAAGACACACGAGCAATTACTGCCATACAGGTAGGCACACAGATTTAAATTATTGTAACTTGGATTTATTTTTATATTACTTGTCTACAATAATCAGTTATATTAAAAGAAATAAATAGTGATCATTCGTTATTATAGCACGATAACTACTTATTTATTATATGCATAGTGAAAACCTTACATGCATTATTTGGTTCCGTTCCAACAACACAAATTAAATGCATTATTACATTATTGTTATCATTTACAAACTAACTCAATCACAAAAATGTTAGTGATAAAGAAATAACTTTTGTCTAGTGGTTCGATAATTTATTTACTTTTTTACATGCTACAACAGCTACACGTATATTGTAGCGATATTATATTATAACGGCAGTGATATCATTCTATGGATAGGATAAATACCATCAAAAAAATAATGCATAAAATAATTTTGAATTGAATAGGCCAAGTATTTTATTTTACTAATACCTGGTATTATAGGATGTTTAGCAAAATATGTGGCACTTTAGATGAAAATCCTTACTGAATTTACAATCCAGCTCCACCCTTCCCCCCCCCCCCCCCCCCCCCAGCCAGTCACCGACAAACTACTACACCCAGTCACTAGCCCGTGCACTGTTTGCATTCAGCCGCTTATAGCCGTACCTTATTTTTCAATTAGGCTTTACATTATTGTGGTTAGAGGCTGACTCCATCAACCTCTGTTCACTTTGCCATTCAAATACTAAATTCTCAGAATAACTAAATGACAGAGTAATCCTAAACATTGAGACGAGTCCCGTTAGAATGTCATCATAACCCTCGGTCAACTTCTTTTCTTCGCAGGTGCGCTAGAGTCTTTTCACAATAAAAGATTAAAATATTTGCCTAAGCGGTCACATTTTCTTTTGAGGGAATGGTTCTTAGAGGAATTCTGGCAATCTTGGATCACAATGCCAACGTAGGGAGAGTTCGCGAGGGAGAAAAGCTTCGATATTCGAAGGCTCAAAAAGACTGGCTTCTAGTCAACACATATGAGTAGAGGCATGAAAATTTAGCGTTTTAGGTTATTGATGCTAAATCAGTGAGTATAAATTCTTAAAATCGCTACAAAATGCTAAATTTACTGAAAATAAGGTGTACCTATACCAATTGAGAATTGGTTTAGCATTGTATTCTAACATTTAAAGTGACTACATTGAATTGAAATGTTCCTATAAAGCATAATTTGAATTCATTCCCCATTAAAAATACAAGAAACTCCCCACATTTGGGGTTTTGGTGGAAAGAAGAAAATTAATGCTACAAAATGCTAAATTTGGAAAAATTAATGCTAAATATTCAGAATATAAATGCTATTTTTCATAGCTCACTATGAATCATCGAGAACAACTTGGCGAGATGAACTAATTGGAAAGATAATGGAATTTAACACTTATGATGAAAATCATGATTACGACGGCGCTGTTCCTCCAAATATTGCTCCGATTCCAAAACCAAGCCTAGAAGAGGTGAAGCTCAGAGCACGCTATTCTCGATTCTCAAGATACTAATGCCTGTGTTCTGCCAAAACATTTTCTTGTTATTAAAATAAGCTTATTGTCGGTGGTTTGTGGTTACTGATGAGTTAGCTTTTGTTTTCTTTATATTTAATAATATTAATTTAATATTTTATTTTTATGTTAATGTTTTATATTACAATCAATCGAATTTGCGTAGTTTTAAAATAGGGTTTGGATTTCCGTTTTTAGTGCTAAAAATTTGTGAGTTTTGTATAACAACAATATAATAATATTGTATATTATGTACTAATTTATATATATGTTCATTTAAAAATATAGTAAAATATTACTTTGCTTTACTTATTTTTACTATAATTTATTCAGAAAGGCAGTTAGGCCTATATTCTTGGAAAATAGGTCAAGTTAAAACAATTCATAAAAGATCCACGTGTTTGTTACCAACTGATTAATAAATTCATCTGGCTGGGTTTTTATTATAGATTACTTCATCAGCTTACAATTGCGTTTCTTGTTATAAAGGAAATAATATTTCCAAATAAAATGACAAGTAAATGCATTTTGTATTCAATTATATTATTATATACCTGCTGCCGTTTTAAAGCCCACATAAACACCATCCGCCTCTGGATACTCTTCACGAATAGATTTAATTACACATGATGGTAAGACAAATCGCCTAAACTGTCCGATCTTTTGCCATGAGTTCATCCAAAACACAAATTGTCTGTACGCGATATGTCGCCATAGCGCGTTGGTTACACTTTCAAGTTTCTTCTTTTTTTCAGTACATTTCTCGTTGTACAACAAATTAAGCTTAGCCGTTCTCAAAGTGTGTATATTAAGAACAACAGTTTCATATGCCTCGTGGTAAAGGATACAGTCAGAATCTTGCCGCACGCCATTAATTAAATGTGATTCGGTGCAGCAAACCGATTCGGTGACCGTCACCATCTCAACACACTCACCACTGTGACATTCACAGTCTGGTGGTCCATCTAGACCTATTTTTTTGACAATAAATATGCATAATATATGCATAATTATGTATTAATTTAATATCTCTATCATTTTTAATGAATTTCCATAACTGAATATCAGAAGGGTTTTATTAAACTGTCCATTATCGTGTAGAATTATAATTTAGGTACATTTCAGGGGTCTAATTGGGGATAATTGCAAGTTTAGTAATCAAGCTAATTAAGGTAGTTAACGAGGGAGTTCAAGCATGAAAAGTACATCAATATGTGCGTTTTGACATAACTAGAATCATGGTCTTTAGTTGGAGTCGATTCATTAAGAAATAAAAAAAGTTATTAACGATTTTAGGATTGCAACTGGTAAGGGAGGGGTTTTTTAACGTTGGAATTAGCTGAGATGCTTGACTGCACACAGTCTGGCTGTCGCCAAGTGCTACGTGACTAGCGAGATGTGTTTTGCGATGGCGATTTTAGGGTGTAAGAAACGTCCAGGAGATTCTACAAGGGCTGACCAAGAGTCTCTTAGGGTAGGTGTGTGAAGCCATAACGGCAAGGCAGTGGTAGGCTGAAGGCTGGACTCCTTAAGAGTGGGGAGAAAACGAGGGGTAACACGTGACCTGTCCATCTTATAAAAAACCCCACCCCAAGAGCAGAAAGAGCGGAGTTGGAGTCAGAGTAGAGTTGAGGTTGTGCGGAGCGCGCGCGAGCCGCGGGACTTCGGGTCGGTTACAGCCCTTCTCGAGGGAGGATGGGGAAACTGCTGTTCGCAGCAGGTGCATTTTTAAGTTGGTTTAGGGCCCCCAGCCTCTAAGGGGAAACCCCGTTTAAGTTTGTTGATGATGGTATTAAAGGGTGGAGTGGATAACCAAGTAAAATTTTTGGGGAATGGTATTTTGTGATTTTTTTAAAATTGTGTTGTCTTTTGTAAAATTTTTAAACCTTGTTCTGGGGGTAATCTGAATCGAATTTTTAAATGGTTAAAAGTGTCCGACAATAATAGATCTTCGCGCACGCGCACAAGTATCCACAGAGGATCACATTTCCCCCCCCCCCCCAACTTCAAGAAACACTTTACAAAACTTTCCGCCTAACCGGATCCAAACCCAAGTGCGTTTCAAACCCCCCCCCCCCCTTCAAAATTTTGACTGATTCCTATTAACCCGCTGATCCAAAAACCCAAGTGGATCAAAACCCCCCCCACTTCAAAAAAAACACTTGACTGTTTTCTTGCCAACCGCCAAATCCAAAACCCCAAAGTGTGATCAAACCCCCCCCCCCCCCCCCACTTCAAGAAACACTTGACTGATTTTCCTGCCCCAACCAGCTGTTCCCTCACAAGTGTGATAAATTTTCCCCCCCCACTTCAAGAAAAAGGACTTTTCTTCCCGTTCAACCATTTTAAACGTAGCACAGTGAGATCTCTTTCCCCCCCCCCCCATTCAAGAACTCGTGTGCAACGAAACAAATTTCAATCGAGTGCTACGATACAGGCTTAAAAGGAATATTTTCGACAACGAACTCAAGTCAATGGATTATTAAAGGTTTTGTGGTACACACAAAAATTTTTATGTAACTTTTTTGGGGGGGGTTGATATTTTATCTAAGGTTTTAAATTTTTAGGGTATAATTTTTGGGCCCCAAATTTTGGTTTTAAGGCGGAATTTTTTTGTATTGTTTTGTTTGTTTCATTAATTGGTAGAAAATATTTAAAATTTTTTAGACTTGTAGCAGTGCCCCTAAATCCCATCACTGGGCCTTAACTAAATTTCTTTTCTTCTTAAACTTTTCAAAGAATGGGTTTAATTTAGTTTTTTTTTTAATTTATGAGTCCCCTTTAAATTTAATACTTTTTTTTTTCTTTAATTTTTTTTAATTGAATTTTCGGGATTTTTTTGTTTGGCTAGGAAAATTTATTTAGATTAAATCATAACTACTTTCCGGGGAGAGTAGGAACTTGATAATATGGGAAATCCGTGTGGGCTCATACTTAATCAACGACCCGAAAATTTTTTTTAATAAAATTTGAGTTGAAAAAATTTAATAATAAGGCGCCCCAACTAAGAAAATTTTGCAATAGTTTTGACGAATAAAATCGTGTGATTTTAGATTTCAATAAAATAAATAAAAATCATGGAGCAGAGAGATGGGGATTTTTTACGATAAATAAATCGGACAGGGAGATACTGATGAATTTATGATTAAAATGTTAAACAGAAAAGGGGGGTTTTAAAGGGGAAAATAGGGAAACTGCAAAAAAAAAATGGAAGAAAATTTTTGATAAACATTTTTAGAGGGGAAAAACATTTGAAGCGGGGAATTTGGGGGAAAACAGAAAACAGTCAGAATTATAAAAAAGGGGAAAAGATTTTAAAACGGGGGTGGGTATGAAATTGAAAATTAAAAATATTGAAAATGAGGTTGTAAAGAGATGAAAAGTTTTAAAGTTTGTAGCGAGGGAATTTGAAATGTGGATGATAATAAAGGTTTGATAGAGAAGAGAGTGAGATTGAGTGAAAGATCGATAAAATGGTGATAATAAAGGGTTTTGATAGATCGAGAGATGATTGTGAAAATAGATGAATAAAACAATCGAGTAATTGTTATAAAAGCTGAGAGTTTTAAAATGTGTTTGGATCGGAAGAAAAACGAAAAAAAGTATTGGACTGGTTGGGAAAAGAGAAAGATGGACATTCGTTTAAAAGAAGATAATCGAGTTTTTAAAAAGGCGACGTTTAGAAAGTCGCAGAGAGAGGGAAAATTGAAAGTGAGGGGCGGGATTTAAAAATGGAGCATTTTAAAAAACTTGTTAGAAAAAAAGTTTTCAACTGGGAAGGTCCAAGAAAAAAAATTTGGCTTGGAAAGGGTATAGTTGCTAGATTTAAAAAGAGTTGGTTTGGACAAGGGCAGGTGGGGCTAAGCCCCCATGAAAGGGAAAAGGGGAACGACAAAAGAGTAAAAACGAAAGTAAAGATAAATGGCTAGCATAGAAAAGCCCCGTGCTTGATTGTAATATGATTTTTACATGAGCAATAATTATAGGATAGGTAATTAAAAGTTCATTTAGTTTTTGATTTTTGATATAAAAAAAAAAAAAAAATTGGGACAAGTCAGATATCCAAAAATTTGTTGGTTTTGAATTCAAGTAATTTGGGGGACTTAGTGAATTTAATCACATTTTATTTGGGTAGGTTAGTTTGCATTACTGAAGTGGAAAGGCATAAAATGTGAGTTTGAGAGTTTTTTATAAGGGTTAGTTGAGTTTGTTTATTATTTTTGAGAGTGGAGAGAGTTTGTGAAAGTTTTTGATTTTAGTTGATTTTTATGATTTTTTTGGGTTGGTGATAGATTGAGTGGGATTTTTGGGTTTGCGATTTGATTGATTTGATTGGTATTGGATTTGAAAGGGGGATTGCGATTTTTTTCGATTGATTTATGGGAGGCGATTTTTTTAGAGGTTTGATTGGTTTGTAATTTGGGTTTTAGATTTGAGTTGGATTAGATTTTGATTTGAGGGATTTTGGATTTGCCCCCCATTGATAAGAGTTGATGAGATTATTGATAGAAATAGGGTATAATGAGAGTTGGATAAGCGATAGGAAAAGGTTGTGATTATGTTAAATTTTGTCTTCTAAAGTAGGTAGCGGAGTTTATTCAATGGGGTGTTGTAGGTTTATATACATGTTTAATTACGGGGGGTATTTACCGGGAAACTTTGGGGATTGATTTGGGGCCATAAAAAAAAAAAGTAGTTAGATTAATGAATTTTAATTTGGGTTGTAATGAACATTTATAATAACGTGGTATTTAGTGCTCATGATCAAATGTTTTATCTTTTGTAGAAATTATGTAGAGTGAGGTTTGGTTTGGTTGGGCTGAAAACTATTTTTGTGCCCCGCAGAGTGAGCCGGCGTGGAAGCTAGCGATATTGATTTTTGAGTGAAGCGGTTTTGAACCAGTTCGGGGAAAAGCCTAAGAATAGGGGGAGTAGGTTTTTGGGAACCTGCAAATTGCCTGTCGTGCAAAAAGAAGAGAAGTGCCCGAGGGTAGGGGGGACAGTATTGATTTTTTAGACCCGGTTTCGAAGGGGGTTGGAAAGCTACATTTCCGCGGACGAGTTTTTTTTTTTTAATTTTTACTTTTTCCCCCCTGAGAGAGGTAGTGTGACAAGGGCAAACCCCTTAGGGGGAAGGGTTTGTTTTCTTCCCCGTTTTAGGCTTTCCCTTTCAGGAAAGGAAAGCAACTTATAGTAGGGGGGAGTACGTTTGTAAACAACCAAAACCAACACTGTTTTTTTGTTTGAAGTGAGACTGTAAGGTATTTCTATTTGTAAATTTTTGCATACGCATAATTTTTCATAAATAATTTTAATTTTAATTTTTATTAAAATTTTTTTAATTTTTTAATTTTTTAAATTTTTCTCCCTTTTATTAGTGATGTTGTGGATGTCTGTAACCGGGGGGATATGAGTACACTGTTAGAAAATTTCCATTAATAATGGAGAAAAGCAGAGAAAATTTGGATCATTTTTCTTACAAAAATAAGGGTTTTTCCCTTTTTTTTCATAACGAAGTTTTTTTTAAATAAATGGATTCTCCATTTAAAAATTGAGTTTCCATTTTTCACAGAGAACGGACATTTCTTTTAATTAATGGAGAAAGAATACAATTAAGAATTATACATTTTTAATATTTATTGAGAATACAAAAATTAATGGTATTTACAATGTAAAAATAAAGTCCAATTTTATAAAGTGCTGTATACAAAATAAATAAAACTTAAAAAAGTTAATTACAATTTTATAACACTCGTCGAGAAAGAATTTAATTTATTCGTTGCACTTCATGAAATAAGAATGTGAAAAAACTGTGTTATGAATTACTCTTCGTTTCTTTGAAAACTGCCTTGTAGCATGAATGGATAGGAGGGTTGCGAATCACTGCGCCTGTAAAAAAAGTATTATTTATTTATTATCAATCAATTATGAACATAACATACAATGTGGTGACTGGTGAGTGAATGTCCAACATGGACGTTTTTGTTCATGATTACCATGTATACCAAACGGTTTTACTATTTTAAATCATTGTAATTTCACTGTGGTTGAACTGTGCTTTTATACCAATATTTCTTTTAATATAGGTTTTGATTCATGTTTACACGAATTAAGTAGAACGCAATCCAACAAATACAGTGCGACGACCTCAGTTATTTGTGTGAGATGATTAGCCACATGTCCTTCATTCATGGCACGTGCATTGTATATTTTTTCCCACCCGGGGTCGAGGAAGAAACTAAATGACTTGCTCAACTTGAGGATACTGTATTCATTCTTTCCCCCTGGTCAAAAGAAGTTAGGAAAACGCACTGACGTACAGTATAGCATTGATGGTCAGTGTAAACACACTACGCTTTAATAGGGTCGGTTTATTGCTTTATGACCTCCCGCACCCTTAACTGTCTCGGTAGAAAAGTGTTCTGTCAGTCAGACTCTGAGTCGGAGTCAGTCAGTCAGTCAGTCAGTCAGAAACAACCTCTCTCCAGCAATGCGTCGTTGTGAAGTGTGAACCTTACGTAGGTAGATAGGTCATGCTCGGACCAAGCCGTGACTGAGGTGAACACAAGAAAGATGTTGTATTCTAATAATTAACGTTGTTGCGTGTGAAAATTAATATTAATATATTCACTGTACATTACAAAAGATTGCGATTTTCTACACTGTGTTATACTGTAAATAAATGGGGAACTACTTCGAAAGGATGGTACACCTTGTAGGAACTCTGTTACTTTACTATATACAGTAGGAGGTAAAGGTAAGTGCTATCAACTAAACATCTCCACAACCATTCATGTCGCTCAGCACTTGGATAGCAAAAGACTAATTTCAGGAGGTCGTGGCTTCACTTCCCATTACCGGCAATTATTACTCATTAAAAAGTTTCACAGTGATCTATGTTAAGCACACACACATACAACATACACACATACATACATTAGAAATTCAAATATACATTAGATACAAACAATAATAACTGAACAATAACAATAACAATAACAATAACAATAATTCTTACCTCTACGCGAATCATCGTAATATTTGGCTCGTAGTTGAAGATAAGTCGAATGTAGAGAAAGGCTCGATTGTCAAAACTTCTAGGCTGCAAAGTGCGAAAACTGAAGTTGCTGAAAAAACAACGAATTGATATTACGTCGCGCTGTGTATGTGAATTGTTTGTGCATGCTTCCGACTGCAGCGAGGAATTAGAGTTTTTATGCACTAATGCTTACCTAAAGGGCGTTAACGAATCGAATGTGGCGTAATGTCTTGTTGGCTCGCACCCTCAATAATTTCGGATCTGGGTTTCCTGAAATAAGAAACAAAATGTTCAGTAAGTTGTAAACAAAACAAAGATCAACTTACAGACCAGTCACCAATGAGTTTTAGTAGCTAACCCATTATCACATTATTGTAATTTCTTCAATCGCGTAAGTTCCAACACAGGGTCACGACACTACCCGGCCCGGCCCGCCCTCAACGATTTGAACCCATTTATTTCGATAATCGAACAACTTGCAAGCCTACACGTTCTATTTTTTTTTCGACGATTGGTATGGCTCAATGTTTTTTGCAGTCATAAACTAATCTTTGAATGAGAAGTGCTGTAAACCATTGACCAAAGACGCGAAGGACAGGGTGAACAACAAGGCACATCCACGGGCCGCGGGGGGCTTGTGCGGTTGTCTTCTCTCACATATTTGGTCAAACAAGTCCACCCTAAAAATATTGTGCATAGTATTTCTAAGTACCCCAGCATCTATTTGGGCGTAACCCATCCTCCCACTGTCTATGACGTACAAAAATACCGAAAAGCTAATATTGTAACTAATTAAGAATTACATTAATTAATTTTATAATAATAATTAATTAAATTAAAGAATTTCATGGAAAAATAACAAAATTAAAATAACAACTAACTTCAATTTTAAAATATAACCTACTTTAGTTACACTGATCTAATATACATACTGGGTTGTTTAATTTTACCATAGGGGCAAATCGCCAAAACTGAAACATTTATCATTCGTAGGCTGAGTCTGGTTTAAATATTATAAATTAGATAAGCTACAAATAAGTATTGTCTTTTGTTTATCCTACGTCTTACTCACAACAATGCTATACGCATTTGACGTTCATTTATAATATTGATAAACAATGTTTCTGTGTTGGCGATTTGCTCCTATGGTAAAATTAAACAACCCAGTATGTATTGTATATTCAGTATTACTATAGTATATTTTAAAATTTAAGTTAGCTTCAATTGTTGTGTGCTTGAATAAAATATTCTAATTCAGTGTCAGATATAAAACTAAATATAACGTTTCAAAATTTAGTTAGCAACACAGGGGTTATTATAATATGCTAAACCAATAATAATAATTATTATTAAAAACATGTAATTAAACATAAAATACCTCACCTCTCTACAGTACGTCATTGTCATACTGACTGCATGTAGTTAACATGATAATACAAATAAACCCGTTTAGAACGTTCTTGGTTGCATTTAGTTCGCATCCATAATATTATATACCTACAGTGAGATTAAAGTATTGTAATCGTTTAAAGTGAAAAATTATGGCAGCTATCATAAATAAAATAAAAGTACATTTACCTCATCTAAAAATTCAAAATTACTCCGTTTTCGAAGTGTAATGGAATCTTTAGATTTACAATGCATAAGCTGTATTGCCAGGCTACTACTACAGAACAACAAAATATTGTTAGCATATTATAATAATTTCACAAAGCACAAACAAATTATTATTATTAGCAACTTTCTCGTTCAACACAAGGCACACCTATCAAAGTGCTGTCAAAATAAATAATTTACACTGTAAGTTAATTAAGTGGCAGTAAAGCCCAATGCACAATTATTGCATTCTGAATCGCAATCGTAGAGAATATCAAAACCGATTACGATTTAGATGAGGGCAAGTTTACATTATTTACCGACTACGATTGCGATTAGAATTGCTACAATTGGGCGAAGGCCGTTATATATTCTAGTAGACTTACCTATTCAGTTAGCAGTATAATCAAATCGATCCTGAAGATGTGAATTTTCATGGAGCTCGTCTTGACACTTTTGAATCACAGTTCACACTAACACACAACACTCAAGAATGACCACGGGATTCAACGAAAGCGAGGCTGAGACTGAGATTGCGTACAGGGGTGGTTTCTAGCTCGTACAGGGTGACTCAACAAGCACAAATGCAAATTAGTGCATTCGGAAATGTTTTTTGTTCAATATATATTCTGAATAAATATAACTAAGTTGTATGGATATAAACACTACAAGCTTTATGTTTCTTACATCAATTTACGAAGATTGTCCTAGTCCTGTAACATTCAGATCAAAATAACATAGAATGTAAACGACTAGATTTTAGGGGTTCCGTTGCTTGTTTCCGGCGTCTGCAGTTTTAGCGTTTTTTTTTTGTACGAGGCCGTGTGTCGTCCTGCTTGGGACGGAAGACCGGTGGCACGGGTCCTCCAATCAGCAGGGGTCTCTCTCAGTTTGAATGTTTCAACCAATAAGGACGCTCTTTTCAGAGGGTGTAGCTTCAGTTTTACCCAAGAGATTCCTTTTTTTGGAAACACGTAAGAAGGATCCGTCAAATTAATGGAGAATAGATTATTTTATGTAAGATTCTCACCTAAAATGTCCATTAAATGATGGACTTTTCTAACAGTGTAGACAGGCGAGACATCATCTAATTTAGGTGAAGGAATTTTAATTAATTAATCATAATAAATGAGTTTCTATCAAGTAACCAACTATGTATGTGTATAATTAGTACTTAAAAGTAAATATGTGCCAATTTACTTTTAAGTAGGGGGAGTAAACTGTGACATTCACAGTCTGGTGGTCCATCTAGACCTATTTTTTTGACAATAAATATGCATAATATATGCATAATTATGTATTAATTTAATATCTCTATCATTTTTAATGAATTTCCATAACTGAATATCAGAAGGGTTTTATTAAACTGTCCATTATCGTGTAGAATTATAATTTAGGTACATTTCAGGGGTTTAATTGGGGATAATTGCAAGTTTAGTAATCAAGCTAATTAAGGTAGTTAACGAGGGAGTTCAAGCATGAAAAGTACATCAATATGTGCGTTTTGACATAACTAGAATCATGGTCTTTAGTTGGAGTCGATTCATTAAGAAATAAAAAAGTTATTAACGATTTTAGGATTGCAACTGGTAAGGGAGGGGTTTTAACGTTGGAATTAGCTGAGATGCTTGACTGCACACAGTCTGGCTGTCGCCAAGTGCTACGTGACTAGCGAGATGTGTTGCGATGGCGATTTAGGGGTAGAAACGTCCAGGAGATTCTACAAGGGCTGACCAAGAGTCTCTTAGGGTAGGTGTGTGAAGCCATAACGGCAAGGCAGTGGTAGGCTGAAGGCTGGACTCCTTAAGAGTGGGGAGACGAGGGGTAACACGTGACCTGTCCATCTTATAAAACCACCCCACAGAGCAGAAGAGCGGTAGTTGGAGTCAGAGTAGAGTTGAGAGTTGTGCGAGAGCGCGCGCGAGCCGCGGGACCTTCGGGTCGTGTTAGCAGTCTTCTCGAGGGAGGATAGGGAACTGCTGTTCGTCAGCATGGTGCATTTTTAAGTGTGGTTATAGGGCCCCCATGCCTCGAAGGGGTAACCCGTCTTAAGTTAAGTTGAGTGAGTGGTATTCAAGGTGGAGTGGATAACCAAGTGAAAGTGTTGGAGATGTGTATTTTGTGAGTTATTTGAAATTGTGTTGTCTTTTGTGAAAGTTATTAAATCTTGTTCTCGGGTAATCTGAATCGAATTTAAATGGTATAAAGTGTCCGACAATAATAGATCTTCCGCGCACGCGCACAAGTGATCCACAGAGTGATCATCATTTCCCCCCCCCCCACTTCAAGAAACACGTGACAGACTTCTCTGCCTAACCAGCTGATCCACAACCCAAGTGTGATCAAACCACCCCCACTTCATAACACTTGACTGACTTCTCTATCTAACCCGCTGATCCACAACCCAAGTGTGATCAATTCCCCCCCCACTTCAAGAAACAAGTGACTTTCTTCTCCGTTCAACCAGTTGAACTGTAGCTACAGTGAGATCATCATTCCCCCCCCCACTTCAAGAACTCGTGTGCAACGAACAAATTCAATCGAGTGCTACGATTACACGTGCTTAAAAGGAATATATATATCGACAATCAGAACTCAAGTCAATGGATTATTAAAGGTTTTGTGAGTACACAACAAAATTTTATGTAACATTTTTGGAGGGGATTGATATTTTATCTAAGGTTATTAATTTATGGTATAATTCTTGGCGCCAATAGGTAGGGCTTGACTTTTGTTGTATTGTTTTGTTTGATTCATTATATTGGTAGAAACTCATTTTCAAGTTTTATGACTTGTAGCTAGTGACCCTAATATCCTCATCACTAGGCCTATAAGCTAAATTTTTTTTAATTAAATCAAGGATTTAATTGGGTGGAGTTGGAGTTGCTGATAGCAGTTGCAGAGAGCTGGGAACTTCTTCAAAGTAAGTGGGATTAATTAGTTTTTTTTAATTTATGATGTCTCATTAATTAATTACTTTTGTTTTCTATTAATTTTTATTAATTGAGATTTTCGTGGATTTTATTGATTGAGCTAGGCAAATTTATTCTACGTATTAAATCATAACTACTTATCCGGGTTGAGAGTAGTGTAGCTCCTGTGATCTTGAGGTTTCTGATGAAATGTTTTCTTTTATAACTGCATATTCTCCTTCCGTATAACGCGGCTCGACACGGTACGGTTTCGTCCCTTCCACAATGGTGACTGACGAATATGAATGAAGCTACAACCACCCCACCCTCCCTCTAGCGGGCCGGCCGGCCAGCCGCGCGGCGCGAGACCAGCTCTTCACCTTAGATGACGTCACAGGCGGGTGTAACACGGGGGAACTCGAGCCTCAGTATATCGTAAACTACTGGACCGATTTCTACAATTCTTTTTCTAAAGCGTTTCTTACAATGAACATGTATATTTACTAACATTAATTCCAAGACTTTACAGGACCTTTAAGCTGAGAATAGCTGTTTAAGTGTTTTTTTAAAAGACTGAACAGCCACCGCAATTGCCCCTCACCCCCCTAATACAGTCACCTTCAACCGTCGTTGTGGACAAGTGTGTCTTTTTGGAGGAGTCGATGCCCTTGAAGAAAGCCATCCTATGGATGATGGCGATGTATTTCATCTCTTAACACCCATTATCAGAAAGAGGTAGCATCAATCCTGGAGTTCATGCATAGGTATGTAGATACGAGACAGTTACCAAAAATTAATAGTTTACTACTAACTATTACTACTTACTACTAATTACTGGCTGGAAACTACCATTTACATTGTATAGTTATATTTTTATATTGAACTTGCGTGTGATGTTATTACTTGAGGACGGGAACGTGACGTGTGTAATCAAGAGGTCCAGATAAAGACGCGTGAAAATAAGTATCAATTAATGTAAATTGGTGCATAACAGTGTTATTTTAGTTCATCAATGACAATATACATTACCTTCATTGAGTCGTCTGCCAAATAATATCACTTACATCACCATGGGAACTATTCCAGCCTAATCTCCAAGTCGGTATATCGCCAAAAACTCGTCACATCGTATTTTTAATAGAAAAGAAAGAGCGATAATTTTACATGGGTGTGGAAAATTACGCCAAAAAGACGGTATAATAACAGAATGAGGCTGCGTTACGAACTGCTTTCTTATGTGGCGTGGATAAGACTATTGTTTACCGTTTAAAAAGGAACACAAAGCCAACAATGGTATCCTTACAACACCTCGCAAGAAGAAGAATCCGCGAAGTTAACGGAAGACAAAGTCTAAAAAAAAAGAGAACGCTACCGGATACCTTCGTACACAATGCGGTTAGGATCAAGGTGCATGACATGTTTCGTGCCAATATCACACCGACTCTTGATCGTATTGTGGCGGCAATAAAGGAAGACGACAACCATGAAAACATATCTCGCAGCACAGTTGAACGTGTTAAAAAAACTATTTAAATATGGAAAAAAACAAAGGCATTTGCTCTTTATAGAACGCAAAGAGATTCAGCTGTGGAGACGTAGATATTTAAGGCAAATCAAGGAATCGCGTCGCGACAGCAGAAAAATATACTGCCTCGATGAAAACTGGCTGAACGCTGGCCACACCCTATCAAATGGCTTAAAACATCCATCAGAGAAAGGTGGCCGTCTGGTTATCGGCCACATTGGTAATGAGCACGGTTGTGTACAACGAGGAGAGTTGGTTTTAGATGCCACAAAAGACGACGGCAATTACCATGAGGAGATGGATGGTGCCAAGTTAGAGTCTTGTTGGAAAACTATTATAATTAGTATTAGTAGTTTTAGGGCGCTTCAACGGCAAAGATTATTATAATAACTAATA
>JAMZAV010004482.1:0-55186 GCA_024449915.1 Sweltsa coloradensis
TTTCAACAATAATACTGCCAGTATCCACAATCAATACTTATACTAAACAAATTAACCAAATACAAATCAACACTTCTGCATGCAGACGTCTTGAGACTGGCGAGGGAGTGGGGTGAGGTAGTCTCTTCAGGAGAGTCTGCTGTGCGACGATAGAGTGCAGCACTCTGTTCACGCATGCACTCTGTTTGTGCCGTGGATGTGTGGCAGACTGAGATTGGCTGGGCAGTGAGCTGCAATCTCGGCAGCAAAATTGTTCTCCTCCATCTAAAGTCGCGAGATACACGGGAAAATGAAGCTAGCTTCACTGTACTGTTTCTCGTGTATTCTAACCCTACTTTATGATATAGGCCGATTCCCGTCTGAACGGTGCATAGTTGTACGTGCTAAACGATGTTAAAACATACACTGTCACTATGCAAAACTCAATATAACGGTCCTGTATTACCGCAATCGCCAGTGTCATGTAGCCCGGCCCACTTACATAACACAATTTGACACCCTATATTCACGCACCAAGCATGAGCAAACAAAATCCTACAAGAAACATTTAGCATGTAGGATTAGAAAAATAATTTGAATTTAGTATTTATTGACAACGGGACTCAGGTCCCACAAGTGCAATATAATATACATAGTAATACAATAACTGAGGGGTTGTTTGCAAAAACAGCCAATGTCCAAAAACAACTTTTTTCAGGAGATCAATAAAACTAAATATCTTACTTTAAAACAAGTTTACAACAACGAAATATTTTTTGGTTAATAAGGTTGATACTACATAACATTTTTGACAAAAATAACAACAACAACAACAACAGGGAACGAGGAAATTAATTAAACGTAAAAACATTGGTGGTTTTTTGCTGGAAACTGTAAGATTATTTTATTTTATTTATTGTACAGGTTTAATCAATCATCACAACCACTGCTGTTGTCCGAATCCGTTACTTCAAGATCTTTATCTTCTTCTTGTGGTACTTCATCATCCTCTTCTTGTGGTACTACATGCTCGGGTTTGAACGCTTCATAGTAAGCTTTTTTCCGAGGATCGCTCAATAACTCTGCGAGCATTAGGGCATCTTTGATCTTATTCGGATTAAGCTCAATGTCTTTATCGTAGAGTTCTACAAGATCAATACCATTTGGAGCCTTCTTGTTGTTACGGATCGAGATATTTGTCCACAGACCAGAATATGCATAACGAACGCGAACGTATTTACTATTCGTGGATATGTTCATCATCCTTACATCACGAATCTTCATAGGCGGTTTAGCTGTTTTTAAAAAATACGGCTCCAATGCGTTTATAAAATTATAGAAATCTTCACGCGGCACATGCTCTACCTCGAACGGGCTTGGTTTGTACCGTGATGTTTTTATTATGCGTATCCAATCATCAGGGTCCTCAGCGATTTCCACCCTCTTGCGTTTCTCAATTAGCGCGAAGTCTTGGTCATTGGGCATATAGCTGTGACCTCTAACTGGAAACAGGTATGTGATTTCTTCGAAGAAATGTAGGAAGTGCACCAGTGAATACAAAAACCGGACCATTAGATAGTTTTTATTTTGGCCCGCACACCCATCGCTTATGAGAACCAGATTTGTGTTGGTAACGGTGGTTTTGTTGATGTATTTTAACAGGAGTGAAATTACGTCATTCTGGCCTTTCTTCCCCTGACTCTCATCATACACCATCATAACGGCGGCATCATTGCTCAAATCATGTATGCCAAAAACGTAAAACCAAATTTGACGGGCATAAAATACTGATCCTGATGGGATATGGGGTAATGGCAGGTTCTGCATATAATCAAATGTCAAACACATGATATTACCAGCCCTAGCCTTTTGCTTGTACGCTCTTTTTTTCTTGTAAAAAGCTTCCGCTTTACGTAAGTGAATCTCTTTATCTCTAAGCAAATCTGAAATAACTAATGCATCTTCAGTTCCTGCTAGTTTGGATTCAAACGTGTCGCACACAACGCAAGTATCACTCCGAGGAAGTCCAAATTTTATATTGAAATCTTCATGGAAAATCTTCCAGTATATTTTGTAGGGTACATTAATGTGGTACAAATTGAGGAACATCCTATGCATTTCTCGCAAACATAACGTTTCTGGTAAATATTGACGCTCTGGATTATGTCGGCGAGAATAATGGGATTGACGTGCTTTAAAACTTGTTATGTGATTGACTACAACAAGCTCAATGACTTCTGGAGTCTCACAGTGGTTTTTATGGTGGCCCCTGCTATCCTTGGGCGAAGCACCGTGGAGCGATAAGTGTTCCGCTATGCGGCGTACACGAGCCCGTGTGACACCGTGTAAACTTTGAAAAGCAATGCTGCACAATGCAATCTCTGTTAAGTTTACTCTAATTTTGTATGAGTATGTAAAGCTGTGATCCATGTTCTTACGGTTACGATCATCATCTTCGTCATCTCCATCCTCATCAACGTGTTTTCTTGGACGTCTACGCTTCACATTAGTAAATGAAATTAGGCCTGCTAGATGTGAATCCTGGCTATCTTTTGAATCCATTGCATTGAAGTTCTCAAGAATCTGCGCTCTCGAATTAACATCCACTTGCGAGAAACATTTCAATCGAGTACATCTGAAATGAATAACGTATAATTAGGACCTAGGCCTAGTTGCATTGAATGAAGTTGCGTCCGTAAGCTTAGGTTACGACTGCCGACTGTGGTCTTATGCCTGGCCCTAGGACCATTGGGTTTATAATGTAACCCAAAGCCTAGGCCTCACCTAAGGATTATAGGCTTAGGTCTAGGCCTATGCTAGGGCCTCAAACCTATGTTATTATGTAAACCAGACTTTTGTTGATCGTCTTAGGTCTAGCGTGGGCCTAGCTTAACCTGTATCTGGCATATGGCTTAGGCTAGGTCTAGGGCTTAGGTCCTAGGCCTGTAAACCTGCCCAGGCTAGGCTGGTCCAAGTTTGTTTGACTTGATGACAAGCTTAGACCGTCATTTGTTTTTGCCAATATTTCCTTTCAGTAGATAGTAGGCCTATTAATTTGGTTAGACTAAGCATAGGGCCTAGGCCTAGCCAAATCTGTAAAATTTCTTCTATGTTAGGTAGGGTACAGGCCTAGGCTACCAAAATTAAAAGCATAACACAACATCTTGAAAACTAACCTGCAGTCAGGGCCAGTTGTTCGACTTGGAACATGTTTGTTCTTGTGATTAACATGAGCCATACCTTTAACCTTGGCCACTTTTATTTGAAAAGATTTCTTTACCAAGTTCTTTTTTCTTTTTGCCGGAAAAACTCCGCCTGGTTCGTTTGGTATTGCATTATCATTATTCATCATTATTCATTCACTAGAACCTAGAACGCGAGACAACCGAAAAGAAAAGTGGGGTTAGGAATGACTGTCACACTGAAGCACTATTTCAGACAAAAACCAACAAGGTCCCGGACCTTGGTGGTTTTTGCTAGAAAGCATTTGGACATTGGTTGTTTTTGCAGAACTGCCAATTATTACCCTGCCTGTAGGAAGGTGACTATGGTTGTTTTTAATTTCTAGCTTGCTGTAGAATTGTAGAGATTTTCAACATGAATCCAGTGATGCCAACCGTTAAAAAATGATTTTTTGTGACATTGGCTGTTTTTGAAATCAACCCCTCAACTAAAATTAAGCTTAAACTAGACTAAAACTAGACTTGTACCAGGCCTCGCGTATCTTATGTGAATGTGTTTGTGTGTGTGTGTGAATGTATATGTGTGAGTTGATGTATCTGTGATTACTACGCAAGTATCCATCCAATACATACAAACAACAGTTTTAAGTGTTTTAACCTTATAAATCACCAATTAACAGCACCACTGTCCATCCATATTGCCGCCATGCGAAGCCATACATACACGCAGCGGCCAGCGGCAGTCTCGCAGTCGGTCAGTTGTTCTTGTCGCAGGCGGACGTGTTATGTCTCCGCTCTTCGTTCTGTTCTTGTTCGGTCTCCACAGTACAAGGACTTGGCTTCTGTTACTATTGAATGTATTGTATTGTATTGTATTTTATTTGCAGCTGTTAGATTACATTGGTGATGCCGTAACAATAAGCAACACAGGCAACATAGGCATTGTCAAGTTTTTCAAGAGAATATACATTGAGTTATACTTACAGGCTAGGTATAAACTAAGATATTATATACATACTATATACATCTGTAGGCTATTTTGACTTGTCCTACTTAACTAATCCATTAACATTAGTACATTCATTTATTTGGCAGCAATATGCCTAAATGTTACCTACTTTTATGTATTTACAATTTCATACATCTTAACATTTCTATTCACTACATAGCTACAAGGGTATGCTCATGCTAAGCTGCTTTCTTGAAGTCATCTTTATTATACAAACATTTTTCTATTAGGTAACTTCTCAATTTTCTTTTAAATATTACCAGATTTTTGACATTTTTTATTTCATCTGGCAGGTAGTTGAATAGCATTTTTCCTGCATAAACAGGAGCTTTATCTATAATCTTTAATTTAGTAGTTGTCATATGTAGGTTGTCCTTGTTTCTTGTATTATACTGATGAGTATCAGAGTTTTTGTAATGTAACGGTCACAACTCTATGTAGCCGAAGTTTTTGTAGCCGAACTCGCTACCTTCCCGTGGTTTGGCCTGTGAGTAGGGAAGTAGTGTATTCCCCGAAACTAAGGGCGAGCTCTGGCCGGTTGGGGTGCGTGTTGCAGAGAGTGCTCTTGCGCAAGTTTTTATCACACCTTTCTTCATTCACACAGCCTTACTCGTATTTATTTTCTTCTTTCACTTTTTTCTACTCCATACTTGCCGGCCCTTTATGCAACAAGCACCCCACCGTTCCCACCCAGTTTAACCCATCCTATCCAACATCCTCACTACTTCCCATTATCTCCAGTGGCCGCTATCTGATGATGACCTGGAACTAGTAGGTTATGAGTTTCCTGGTCAATTAATGGCTATGACAGCAATGGGCCTGTCTGCAGGTTGCGTCGGTTGTATGCCCACCGCACGCGGGGCGTCCGTTAGGCTTCAGGTCGTCTCTCGTGCGGTGTTAGAAGATCGATTGCGCCTGTAGGCATCCGGACGTGAAATTGGCACTTTCCTACACGCCGCTTGATGCAAAGGAAGTCTTTAAGGCTCCACCGCATGCCAAAAAACATTTCTTTGAGGTTAATGTCACACACAAAATTTGGTAAAGGAAAAATAAAACAAAGCATTATACAAATGCTTATCTATCAACAGAGTCAATTTCTCCTTAATTAGGTATTTCAAATCTTCTTCCGATGTAATTTAGCACACATCATCACTTTCCCTTTTGCTTATGAAAAATTTACCCCCCTTGACCCACACATACTTGAACTTCTTTTCCTTTGCCACTTGCTTGCATTTTCACAGAAGTGCTTTGTAAAGCGGCAAAAGATTTTCATTAATGAATATTTGCGTTTCATCATCGTTGTTACATATCTTCACACGCTTCTTGCTAAGCCATGCCCCTTGCATACGTCTAGAAGCGAATTGCACAATAAACCGGTCACTTTTTAGCCACAGCTGCCCTCGGTAGGCAGTGGGCTGCATCAATGTCCTCTTCACGGCATGTCACACCAACGGGCCATCAAATTCCTACTCGCAACCTTCTCGTGGTTTGGCCCGTGATTAGGGGAGTTTTTCTCCCTGAAACTAATGGCAAGCTCTGGGTCGTCGTCGGGAACTTTCCCCTTCCCTTTGACAACCTCCTCGACGGCGATGACAATGACAACACGGACGGATAATGACACAGACCTCAACTCAAACTCAAAAGAATGCTTGTACCATAACTTATTTTTCCTATCTTTGATTACTGCGACGTTATTTATTATGACTTGACTGAAGACATCTATTCGACTTCAGCAGGCTCAAAATTCAAGCGTACGTTTCATTAGGGGTATTAAAAAATCTGATAATGTAACTCCAAGTTACAAAGATCTTATGGCTTCGTCTAAATGATCGACTTGACTACTTGACTTTTAACCAAAAATATTTAATACAAACATTTAAATAGGCCTACACTTTTCATTAAGCTGTATGTTGTCGAGCGTACGCTTTTCCTCCTCGTAGCAAGTGAAATATCTTCCCCAAGCACTGCCATTTGCAATAAACGTAATATTCCTATCAGAAAATTATGACCTATCTATTCGATCTCAAAGTCGAAGGTTTAGTTTGAGCGATAATAGGTCATTATTGTGTATACATTTGTTGAATAATGTACAGTTTATGAAGTGAATTTTAAAATTAAAAAATAGTTTGATCAACATAATCTTCCTGCAGTGGTCAGATTTGTAGGCCTAGTGCAGAGCTAGTGTTAGTATTGATAGATAATGTTGATACGTTTCAATTTCATACATACGACCCCATAGAAAAGCAGACAGTTCCTTTGACTGTACTGCTCGCCGTCGTCGATACGGTCAGCTTGGTCCTGAGAGGCGTTTGACAGGCGGTTAATGTCCGTCCTCACAAGGCACAACTCTTTCGCGATACTTGCTTTGACGACGGCGATCTGCTCATCCAGGCGTTGCTGCATGTCACGTATTGCAGCTGCGGTGGAGGCTAACAGAGTTCTTCTCTTCAGCGATGGGGGTGGCGTCTGTTCTTGACGCGACAAATGCTTCGATGAGGTGGCTCAGCTTCGTGAGTTCCTCGGTGGTTTAGTGTTGCAGCGTATCAAGTTCCTTGATGGGCTCTTCTTCCCTTTTTTTCATCTTCTCAGCTTTTTCCCCGTCTTCTGATAAGTATCATTCTCATCGGCATGTTTACGAATTTGAAGGTTCCTTTACACACAATGAAAAATAACCTTTTTATTAACGATACACGGTATGTGGAATTATACCTTTTATAATATGTCTATGTACAATACTACGTTCTTGGGTAAAACCGCGTCGAAATGATGGAGCAGTGCAGAGACTAGGCGTCCACCATCGTTTCGTCTCATCTACGTCAGACATCTTCAAGGTGACTTATGACTTCACGAAGATTATAGTCACAGTGGCTGGCACGCCTCCGATCCTTCTTATAACTAGACAATCCTTAGATTGTCAGCTCCTATTTCGAGCTAGAGCTCTTTATAGGTTACTCTTTATGCATAAAAATTTAATCTTTGCTTTTGGCCTCCCACATCTTCGCTCGAAGATTATGGTATCTGAAACCAACAGAGAGAGAGAAAGAAATGTAATAAAACTGTGGCACTTTTCACATTGACTAAAGGATCGTCTCCACGAGGGGCAACAAAACATAATAATATACCGAATTTATGAACCAAGGAATAGCAGTGTTGATCAATACAAATGTCATTAGTTATTCAATCCCTTAATGTGACGTGCATACTTAGCCAGAGGGGCGCACTTGATGGACTGTGAGTGTGAGTGAGGTGTATAAGTAATAATAATAATAAGAAGAAGTAAGTGAGGTGATAGTAACAAACAAATCAATTTGAGTATTATTTAGATAAATATATAATAGATGGTTTAAATTTTCGTAATAGTGTGCCGAGTGAATTTTAAACTAGAAAACACTTCATGGCATCATGGGTAATGCAAATTGTGGCCATATAAAAAGAAGAAAAGCAATTTACTGTAGAACTTTGTAGTTTAATATTCATACTGAACACTTACACACTAGCCCATACCTGACCTGACTTATTTGAAAGAAGCATAGTTGTTTTAACTTGTTAAGTCACTAGACCAATCAAAAAGATGGTAACAAAACAATTATAGGGGTTGTACGGGCGTATCTCATAAGAATTTTTAGTTGTTGTAAAAACTGAACACTAACAAACAAGTTAGCTAACAGTTACACATTAGTCAAGCGGATAAGAGGGCAATACAAGAACAATTAGGGGTTTTGTGGTAGAGGTCTGAATTTTGGACTGTATACTCAGAACAATATTCTAAGAAAATTGCCTCGAGGTGCCATGACAAAATTCGTCCGGTTAAGGGGGTGGAAGGGGTTGAAATAATGGCATTTTTAAAAAATTCGAAAATTCAAATATCAAACTAAATTTAATCCTAATATTACAAAATTAATACATATTGTAGATAAAAGTCCAAAATTTAATAAAAAAATACATATTACCATATATGTATATCTAAGCAGATTTTACACCCTTTGACTTTTATTAACAGATTTTTGCACTGTGCTGGGAGGATTGGCCTACCAGACGTGGGTTTTGTGATAGGGCCGTGAATTTTCCCTAAAATACTCAGAAGAATGTTCTCTAAAAAATGGCTCGAGGTGCCCTCAAAAAAGTTGCTTGCTTATAGGAGAAAAATGGGGTGTACTAAAAGGGGTTGATAACACTAAAATAAATAAATCTGTATTCAAATATAATATTAAGAACGCCAAATTAACATTTATTGTAGATTAAGATCTTAAGTTTAATTTAAAAAATTAAAATTTCACCATATATGTAAATCTGATCAGATTATGCGCCCTGACCACTTTTCATAAATTTACTCAATATTAACGAAAGTGTATCGTGTGACCACTTGTTTTGTCCCAAATTATTCCTATATTACGAATTAGGACGAAAAGAACATTTTGCAATGCCTTGGGTACATTTTAACACAATGGACTTTGACCTATTTTCACACATTTACTCAAGATTAACGAAAGTGTATAGTGTGACCACTCGTTTAATCCCAAATTATGTCAATAATACGAATTAGGACGATTTTTTTTTGTAATACCTTGGGCATATTTTCACGCAATGGACTCTGATCCATTTTCTAACAATAAGCGTCAAATAGCCTATTTAGAGTAACCTAACAATTTGGTGGTTTTGTAGTCGAGTGTCAACACACCTATTAGATCAAAATAGTACATTCATGATGTGTGAATCATGTACTGTGAATACTGGCCGCTTTGCAAACGCTATTATAATATAGCCACGTTGATGGATGAGTCTTTTTTGGTCAATCGATCCTCCATTTTATATAGTCTTAATACTGTTTTCTTGTTATAAGTGTTTTGAATAAAAGATCAGTAAATTGGTAATAAGTTATATAAACTTGTCAAAATATCTTCTTTAAAAGCACAGTTATTGGTGTTATACAAATAGGTACAGTATATTTATTTTATTAGTGCACGGGAATCGTAGATTTGTTCCATAACACTTTCCGAATTTAATTTTCATTTAGATTTTTATTGAGTTATTTACACAAGGAATATTCACAATAGCCCGGGAACGAGGCCCTGCAATGGTAACAGGAATATTGGTTATGATTTAACATTGCCTGTTAACTGTAACGATAACGGGAAGCTATTGCCAGGCTATTATAGAGCAGCCCTAAATTTGACAAATTATTTACGAGTATGTTACCTTGTGCGCGTTGTACGATTTAATAAAATGAAACTTAAATGTTGTAAACATTTGTATTTGAAAATGTGATTGTAGCCCAAAAAAAATGTGCCCAAGGTGTTAAAAAAATCGTCCTAATCCGTATTATTGACATAATTTGGGATTAAACGAGTGGTCATACTATACACTTTCAAATGTGTGAAAATGGGTCAAAGTCCATTGTGTGAAAATGTACCCAAGGCATTGCAAAATGTTCTTTTCGTCCTAATTCGTAATATAGGAATAATTTGGGACAAAACAAGTGGTAACACGATACACTTTCGTTAATATTGAGTAAATTTATGAAAAGTGGTCAGGGCGCATAATCTGATCAGATTTACATATATGGTGAAATTTTAATTTTTTAAATTAAACTTAAGATCTTAATCTACAATAAATGTTAATTTGGCGTCCTTAATATTATATTTGAATACAGATTTATTTATTTTAGTGTTATCAACCCCTTTTAGTACACCCCATTTTTCTCCTATAAGCAAGCAACTTTTTTGAGGGCACCTCGAGCCATTTTTTAGAGAACATTCTTCTGAGTATTTTAGGGAAAATTCACGGCCCTATCACAAAACCCACGTCTGGTAGGCCAATCCTCCCAGCACAGTGCGAAAATTTGTTAATAAAAGTCAAAGGGTGTAAAATCTGCTTAGATATACATATATGGTAATATGTATTTTTTTTATTAATTTTGGACTTTTATCTACAATATTTATTAATTTTGTAATATTAGGATTAAATTTAGTTTGATATTTGAATTTTCGAATTTTTTAAAAATGCCATTATTTCAACCCCTTCCACCCCCTTAACCGGACGAATTTTGTCATGGCACCTCGAGGCAATTTTCTTAGAATATTGTTCTGAGTATACAGTCCAAAATTCAGACCTCTACCACAAAACCCCTAATTGTTAGCCTTATCCGCCTAGCTACATGGCATGTGTTGTTAAAACAGTCGGCAGTGCTTGTTATTTTAGCACCAAGTTATGTCTATATATACATGGTTAACATGAAAAGGCCTATATTGAGTTTATATTTTTTAAATCTAAAATAACTTTCATATTAATTGAATGTTTCTTCATTCTTTGATTTTTCTTAATAAATGTACCCAAGTTTGAATCAAAATTAGATATATAGATAGATTAATTAAGGGTAATGGGAGAGCTAGGTCGGTTGTTCAGAGCATACTGTGCGCAGGGACACGCAGGTTGACTTAAGATGGTACCCCAAATTGAGTACTGGATCAATAGTACAATTCATGAGAGTATCTAAATTATCCAAATCCTTTATCAATCATGTAGCGTTGTTCTATTCCCAAGTGTGTTGTCCGCCGCCAAACGTTTCTCGACATAGGTCAGAGCATCATTAACCGGAATGTTGGGGAACAGATTTATGATGTCAAAGCTCACCACAATGTCGTCAGGATGCAGAACAAGTTGTTAAACATTGCATTGTGCAGGATATGGGTAGGACAATCTTAATAATTTTGACATTTGAGTCGGTTAAAAGTTTGAAAACTGAATGGTGCTTCGTGCTTACCATGGTTCACATTAGCATTATCCGCACTGTATGAAGTAACATCCAAACTTGAGCCATGCTTCTCTTTGTTTTGTTTTAAGAGATCGTGTATCGACATCGCCGTTTCGTCCGACAGTTCAATAAATGATAGTAGCTTGTTTTTCACACCATCACTAGGGTCGAAGTACCGCAAGCTTGTTGGGAACATTTTTCGATTTCCTTTGTTGGGTGCATCTGTAGCTATGCTAAAAAACTGGCTTGATTTTAATGGTGAACTTAAAATATCAACAAAATATAGACAGCTGGCATTTAGAACTGTTACACCTAAAAGGTGAAAAAATAACTTTTTATACAATTTCACACTTTAACGGGCACTTTCTGAAAAACTTTATTGCATATCAGCCTTGTCTTCTTGTCCCATATTGACATTGACTGCTAAAAAACCTTTAGCAGTCACTGAATACAATACACAAACAATACAACTTTTTTAGGCCGGTTGCACGGTCTGTTTTGTCTAGTTCTACCATTGCATCTTTGTGAATAGTGGTAAGCATTGTTACATCACGTTTGTCATGCCACTTTATGGCTAGAATGTTGTCAGTGTGTTTATTCACTATTTCACCCTTCTTTAGCATTTTTTGTATCTCTGGGATACACTTTCTCGTAAGCCTTACTGTACCACCGCAACCAGTTTTTTCTTCGTTTAGCTTTTTGACTAGTAATGGGCTTGTGTACCAGTTGGCTACAAACAAACTATGGCCCTTACACAAATATTCGTTGAGTAGGGTCGAGACTACAGACCCGGACATTCCAACGTTGCCATCCAATACGAGTTCTGTGCTAGCGCCAGTGTATATAAGCATATCGATGACGAAACCTGTTTCACAATCGCAAAGCACGAATAGTTTTCTCGAACGAATTTTCTAGGAGGCCTTCGCGGAAGTGCTAGTAGTAGGAGTAGGGTTTTGTTTCCAAGTGTATTTCGAGTTGCTCTTGGCAGCTACCAGCAACTCTTTAGCAAGAGGTGTCTCCAAATATTTGGAGAATTCCAAGCACGATTCATTGAAATTTAGTCTTATTTGCAATTCCGATTTGACTCAACCTAATGACATGCAGTTCCGTTCTTTACACCTAACGCTATCCATGTGGCTAAAACTCCGTTCAGTATAAGCTTATGAGCATATCAAGCACTATTCAACGAAATCCGATACAACTTCAAAGATTTCAGAAATATTTTTACAGACGGTTCAAAAATGAACAATTCAGTCGGCTCTGCCTTTACAATGGAGAGCAACAACTTAAACTTTTAACACCATTCCACATACAGCGTCTACAATGCAGAACTGTTTGCAATTCTACAAAGCCTCCTGTTTGCTCTTGATAGTAAGGACTCCAAATTCTTAGTTTGCACGGATTCTTTAAGTTCACTAGAGGCTATATGCCAAATTTACACTACACACCCATTAATTAGTAAAATACACCTAATATTGTCGAAACTTGCAACAAAACAAAAATCAGTAGTTTTTTTTTGGGTGCCTGGTCATTCTGGTATTTTAGGAAATGATGTCGCCGACCAAAGTGCCAAAGAAGCTGGTAACAAAACACAAGTTGATTGCCATTTAGTTGTAACGCCTGATCTAAAAGCATTCTTCAAACGCAAACTAAAAGAAAAGTGGTGCAAAGAATGGCATATCATACAAAATAATAAGCTTCGTGAAATAAAAGACTATGTAACACCCCAGTTAGCTGGTAGCTGGTAACAAAACACAAGTTGATTGCCATTTAGTTGTAACGCCTGATCTAAAAGCATTCTTCAAACGCAAACAAAGTCGTCGTCGGGGAACCCCTTCCCTTTGACTACCTCCCCGACGGCGACGACAAAGACAACACGGACGGATGATGACACAGACGGAGACGACTACGACGTGGGGGAACCCCTGCCCTCCCCATATGCTTGTGGCTAGTTCTGACCAGCACAGGCCTGTCCACCCCTTGTCCCCCCGCGTCATCCCTTACGTCCTTCCCTTCGTCTCGATTAGCCAAGTTGCATAAATATGAGACGTAAAGCAATATCCAATCAATCAATCAAACGCAAACTAAAAGAAAAGTGGTGCAAAGAATGGCATATCATACAAAATAATAAGCTTCGTGAAATAAAAGACGATGTAACACCCCAGTTCTCTTGAAGGCGCTCTTCTCGACGCGAAGAGGTTGTTCTGACCCGTCTACGCATTGGACACACACATCTTACTCAAGCATACCTTTTAAGAGGCGAAGATCCACCCCCATGTGAGCACATTTAAATCCCTAGAAATGTGACATTTGCGACAACAAAGTGTAGTCACGGTTAGCCTCACTACGTACCTTGATATATTACTCACAACTAATTATTTACACACCTAAAACAACATGTGCCACTCTCATCAACACGATTTAAAAAACGTTAATGCACTTGACGTGCAGCTTCGATATGACCTCGCGGCCCCGCACCTTTTGCCTACTACCTGCACGCTCACAGTCACAGCACAGAGCTTCGCTTCGCCTCGCAGTCGGTCTGTTGTTCTTGTCCCGTTCGGACGTGTGTTGTCCGCGCTCTTCGTTCTGGTCTCATTGGGCCTCCACACTACATGAAGTTAACTTCTGTTGCTGCTGTGTGTGTTTGTTCAAGTCTTTGTTGTGTCCTCGTTCTCATTCATCATTCTGTTTAATGTTTGTCACTTGAGGTTGTCTATTCTGTCCAGACTGGAAGGTTTTGTTGTCTCTTAATTCTGTCCTGCTTTTCAGGGAAGCGCTCGTCATCTCAGTGTTGTGCTCCGTCTGTTCCGTACAGCCTGAGGAGTTGATGTTCAGAAAGTGCTAGGTTCTGTTCAATGTGAGATAAGAGCCTTGACACAAAGGTGTCCGGTTTATGTGCTGCGATTTTTGGTTTATCACATTTGCGAGTGATGCTTTTTTTGCTGTGCTTTTTTCCGCTCTTAGTTCCGCTCTTGTTCGGCCTCCACAGCACATGGCTTTGGCTTCTGTTTCTGCTGAATGTGTTCAGTTTGATGTCTGTTATCTTTAAGAGAATGTCTGTTCCGTCCAGACTGAAAGGTTTTGTTGTACTTAGTAAAGCGTTTGTGATCTCAGTGTTGTTGTCCGTCTATTCCGTCCGCACAGGTTGTGCAGTTTATGTTTGGTCGGTGTTAGCTCCTGTTCAGTGCGAGATTAGAGCCGTGACACACAATAATGGTGCTGGTTTCTGCTTTTGTTGTATAGTCATACATTAAATTTATATCTGGTTTGAATAACTTAATAGAGTTATCGTAATGCTACACATCTTGGAGTTCATGTGCTTATTTCATCAATACGGTTTTGAGAACTTTCAATGCACTTCACGTGCAACATCGATATGACCTTGCCGACTCGCACCTTTTGACCCCCATCTACACAGGCTACAGTACACACAGCGCAGTGGCAGACACCTCGCATTCGGACTGTTATTCTTGTCGAGTGCGAACATGTTTTGTCTCCGCTCTTCGTTCTGTTCTTGTTTGGCATGCAGAGTACATGTCGTTGGCTTGTGTTTCTGCTAAATGTGTTCAGTTAGTCGTTTGTTAGACCTATCTTTAAGGGAATGTATGTTCTGTCCATACTAAAAGGTTTTGTTGCTACTCAGTACAGCATTCATGATTTTAGTGTTGTACTTCTCTGTTCTGTTTGCACAGAGTGAGGATTATGTTTAGTCAGTGTAAGGTTATGTTTAGTGCGAGTTAGGTTTTTGACACACAACAATGTTGCCCGGTTTCTGTGCTGTTTTTTGTTTTATCGTGTTGTACATTTTATTTATATAGTTGGTTTGAATCAACAAATATGATTATTTATGTCCCAACTTTGTGTTCGTCTGTGTTGTTTCATGCGGTTTGTCTGTCAGTAAGACAGTCCCCCCCCCAGCCCCCATCCCCCTTGTCCCCCCGCGTCATCCCTTACGTCCCCTCCTTCGTCTCGATTAGCCAAGTTGCATAAATATGAGACGTAAAGCAATATCCAATCCTACTTTCTATAAGTTGTTTCCCTGTTTCATTGACATGCATTGTGGGTGCTCAGTTTCAGTGCTGTGGTGTCATGTATCTCAAGCTACCTGTGTCGGTATTTGCCCCTACTGAAAATCATATATGGGATCGAGTGGGTAGATTCTAAATACGAATTTATTTTTATTTATTTATCATATCTTCAATTTAACCTCAATTTCCTCAAATCAATCATGTTGTTACAATTTATTAAGTCAGAATAACTCTGAAATGTGCACCCAAATGTCAACCTTAGTATATTTATATTTGCATACCAAATAATTATAATAATTTCATGACTACTAATAGTAATTGATATAAAGATTTGTACATATTTAAAATAGTAAAATAATGAGGTTAATTTGTTTTTGCAGTCGGATCGTGTTCAACTTGAAGATATTTTTTCTACAAAGTTCTGAATGTAGTTTGGATTCTTATTTAGCATCCCCAATCTTAGCTAGCTCTTAGCTTCGTCGTAAGTCACTAAAATAAATACAAAATACGTTTTAAAACAGGTGTTGATAGCCTTCAAATAGGATTCTATTTTTAAACTTAATTCGTCAACGCACACAAAATATGATGCAGTGATATTTTCCAATGTCTAACCAACAGCTATGGTGAGGAATATCTATAAAAATATTAAAGTAATATAAAAAATAGCACATCACTCTAAAAGAGACCATTAGGACACTCTTAGAATCTCATCGAATTCCAACTCGCAACCTTCTCGTGGTTTGGCCCGTGATTAGAAGAGTTCTTCTCCCTGAAACTAATGGCGAGCTCTGGATCGTCGTCGGGGAACTTTCCCCTTCCCTTTGACTACCTCCCCGACGGCGACGACAATGACAACACGGATGGATGATGACATAGACGGAGAAGACCACGACGTGGGGGAACCCCTGCCCTCCCCATACCTACGCTTGTAGCTTGTTCTGACCAGCACAGGCCTGTCCACTCCTTGTCCCCCCGCGTCATCCCTTACGTCCCTCCCTTCGTCTCGATTAGCCAAGTTGCATAAATATGAGACGTTAAGCAATATCCAATCAATCAATCAAAAGAGAACACAGGCACTAATATCCTTAGTGTTGTGTGCCCTTATCCACTGTACAATCGGGATATTTTGCCTCTAGTTTGTTCATAAGTTGATGTGGCTGGCTGCCTGGGTAAGTAGTGAGCTGGTAGGTATTGGCATCATTTATGTATAGACATCCATTAAACATAGAGTCGCTTAGGACTTTATTCACTAATTGTTTATTGACGGTTACAGCAATATCTTTTCCACGGTTTGGGTTTGGTCTAAGCTTTTGAGGCCAAGGGTAATGAGCTGTTTGCCTGTTTGGGTCTGATCTTGTATCAGTTTTTTGGGTGCTTCTATTTTTTATCATGCTACTTTCGAGTGTTGGAAAATTATTTTCATCGTTATTGCATAGGCCTACTAGTGGTAGGAATCTGTTGCTGGTTTTAATAGCAACAGGGGCTAGACATATGCTTTTCTCTGAAACCTGTGGGCCAGTTGGTAGGTCTACTTTCTTTGTCAATTGGGATGACGTCTTATATTTGTTTTTGTTTTCCCATTTCGTATGTGTAGGCCTATTAGGCTCAGGCCCAGGGGGAAGTTCCATATTAATAGTAGGCTTATCCCTTAAACCTGATCCTAGCCCCAGCACTTCTGGTATCTGTGGCATGAAGCATTGGCCTGACCTTAAGAATAATAATTGATGCATTTCACTCACAAGGACCCTTGTGTTGGCTAGTTCCTGGCCTAACTTTGTTATTTCAATGTGCATCATTGATAGCTCTTTGACTATACCTAGGCCAGCCATGGTTTCGAGTTTATTGTTTGCTGATTTACCTACATTTGTATAAACAGTTTGCTTATCTGATGACTGGTACTTGCTTCTGTAGAAATAGCGAGTAGTATTGGCTGCTTGGTTAGTAAGGGTTGTGCCATCATCAATAAACAAAATTAGCACATAGTAGAGTCATTTTCGACACTTTTGTGACCGTTGAGAGACAATGACGATTTTTCAACGGATTTGTCCTCTAAGAAGGTTTTATAAAAAATTAAGCCCCCATGCCCCTCGCGAAAGTGTGGGCATACCCCGCCAGGGCCCAAAATCCAATATGGCGGCCGTTTACCACATCTGACACTATCTTTGCAATGGTTTAGCCTAGAGTATCGCGTAGTATGTGGTTTTTATGGTTTTGAGGGTCGAGGAATTCGTTTCTGAAGTCGGTTTGGCGATAAGACCCATTTTTTAAAGCTTTGAATCCAAGATGGCCGTCGATTTGCAGCTTGGAATAGCCAGTTTCTCGAAATCGTAGTAGAACTTTCATATAAGACTCGAATGAAAGCCCTGTTCACATAATTTTGAATAATTGACAGAAGAGCTCTCAGATAGTGCTCATAAATCTAATAATTGGTCAAAACTTCAATAATAATACGAAAATATGTGCTCCTTTTATAGACAATTTAGCGATTTTCTAAAGTGCTGTGATAAGAGTGGCTATGGCACATGAATTGAGAGACAATGACGATTTCTCAACGGATTTGTCCTCTAAGAAGGTTTTATAAAAAATTTAGCCCCCATGCCCCTCGCGAAAGTGTGGGCATACCCCGCCAGGGCCCAAAATCCAATATGGCGGCCGTTTACCACATCTGACACTATCTTTGCAATGGTTTAGCCTAGAGTATCGCGTAGTATGTGGTTTTTATGGTTTTGAGGGTCGAGGAATTCGTTTCTGAAGTCGGTTTGGCGATTAGACCCATTTTTTAAAGCTTTGAATCCAAGATGGCCGTCGATTTGCAGCTTGGAATAGCCAGTTTCTCGAAATCGTAGTAGAACTTTCATATAAGACTCGAATGAAAGCCCTGTTCACATAATTTTGAATAATTGACAGAAGAGCTCTCAGATAGTGCTCATAAATCTAATAATTGGTCAAAACTTCAATAATAATACGAAAATATGTAAGGTAAAATTGAACTTGAGACAGCCCTTGTAGGGAGAGTGACTGAGGAGTGCCTCTCAATCTACAATGTCGATGGTTCAATGCGTAAGACTGCGAAGAGCAAGTTACTAGATATATTTAATTTAGAACCAATTGCAGAGAAACCACGGGATCACGTCAGTCTGGTAGATATGGGGATGATCTGGCGATTAGCCACCCCCAGACCAGAGGACCGTGAGGCTAGGAAACGGGACGGCTCGAGGTACCACTGGAGTGACTACCTTGATAAGATATGCTCGATAATTCTCTCACGCCACGCTGATGCACGTCTCATCTTACTCTTAGACGACAAGTAAGACCTTCCCTTTAGCATCAAGGATGATGAGCACGATCGACTGGCAGCAAAACATCTACAAATCCCAAATGTTTTCCCTAAGCCTGAAGACCCGTTTCCAGAAGCTTCTGAATTCAATAAGCTCATGGTCAATTCAGGAAATAAGGTCAGACTGCAGAGACTTGTGAAGGAACAGATGAAAACAAAAATTGGTCAGCTTCGGAGTGGTGTCATATATTGTGAAGACAATACGTCAACTAACCTGAGCACTGGTGTGACGAGCGATGAGTACGTTTTCAAGCATCCAGAAGCAGACACAATGCTGCTTTCAACGTATGCCAAGTTGAGAGCTGGGAATTATACTGGGGCAGTTGTTCTAGACAGCGAGGACACAGATGTATATGTACAAGCAGCTTATGTCTCACAACAATTCAGAGGAGACCTGCTGATAAAACGCAAGCATTCAATGATCAACTGCAATGCCCTACTGTCAGCAGAGGTCGCCGATGTCATCATCCCTCTACATGTCATTACAGGCAGTGACCACACATCAGGGTTCTATGGGCATGGCAAAAAACAAATATTGCAGAAATTAATCAATGACTCAGAGGCCAGAGAGCTTCTTGTAAGAGTAGGTGAAAGTCTGGAGCTAGAGGACGAAGTCAGAGCAAATATGAAAGCATTTGTCCTCTCAAAAGTCTATGCTGAAAGCGCAGATGCTACCTGCGCGCAAGCCAGAGCTTCGAAGTGGCACAAAATGAAGAACAAGAGTACGATTCGACTCCCACCTGATGACGACTCGTTGGATCTCCATGTGCAAAGAACGAATTACATTGTGTATTGCCAGCTCCATTACGAGCTGCTAGATCATCCGTCCCCCATTGGTCATGGCTGGGAAATTCTAAATGGGAAGTGCCGACCAGTGCGCCACACCCTACCCCCCTTGCCCCAGCAGCTCAAAACTCGTGGTTGTCCAGATGACAGAGGTGAAGATAGTGGCAGCGATGATGAGAGAAGTGAGTGTGGAGAGTCAACAGATTCAGACGAACAGTAATGGTGAATGTAGTGAGTGCACTAATGATTGTAGTCTAATTAAGAGATGTTATTGTGAAAGTTGTGCTTCAAACAGAAGTCATAGCTCTACTGTCAATTATTCAAAATTACTTGAACAGGGCTTTCATTCGAGTCTTATATGAAAGTTCTACTACGATTTCGAGAAACTGGCTATTCCAAGCTGCAAATCGACGGCCATCTTGGATTCAAAGCTTTAAAAAATGGGTCTAATCGCCAAACCGACTTCAGAAACGAATTCCTCGACCCTCAAAACCATAAAAACCACATACTACGCGATACTCTAGGCTAAACCATTGCAAAGATAGTGTCAGATGTGGTAAACGGCCGCCATATTGGATTTTGGGCCCTGGCGGGGTATGCCCACACTTTCGCGAGGGGCATGGGGGCTAAATTTTTTATAAAACCTTCTTAGAGGACAAATCCGTTGAGAAATCGTCATTGTCTCTCAATTCATGTGCCATAGCCACTCTTATCACAGCACTTTAGAAAATCGCTAAATTGTCTATAAAAGGAGCACATATTTTCGTATTATTATTGAAGTTTTGACCAATTATTAGATTTATGAGCACTATCTGAGAGCTCTTCTGTCAATTATTCAAAATTATGTGAACAGGGCTTTCATTCGAGTCTTATATGAAAGTTCTACTACGATTTCGAGAAACTGGCTATTCCAAGCTGCAAATCGACGGCCATCTTGGATTCAAAGCTTTAAAAAATGGGTCTAATCGCCAAACCGACTTCAGAAACGAATTCCTCGACCCTCAAAACCATAAAAACCACATACTACGCGATACTCTAGGCTAAACCATTGCAAAGATAGTGTCAGATGTGGTAAACGGCCGCCATATTGGATTTTGGGCCCTGGCGGGGTATGCCCACACTTTCGCGAGGGGCATGGGGGCTAAATTTTTTATAAAACCTTCTTAGAGGACAAATCCGTTGAGAAATCGTCATTGTCTCTCAACGGTCACAAAAGTGTCGAAAATGACCCTACTAACAGGGCCTGTGACAGTTCTCTAATTAGTAGTATATTTTTAAATTTTACGTACCAATATTGTATCCTTATGGCTTAAAATCACGGCCCTGATTTCTACATTCTTTTAGTATGAAAAATCTTCAGACCAATTACAAAATAAATATACTTTACATATTAAAACACTTTTCAATTATCTTTTAGAACAATTGTTTGTTTTGGTTGCTATGCGAAAAAGCACACAAAAAAAAAGAAAAAAGTTTAGAGTATGTAATAGAAGGTTTGAAAGGTCCGTTTCCATGTAAAATCTTTTTCTCTAAAAAGTCGAGAAAGTATGCATGGGCAGGTGGGAACAAACTATCAAGGAGGAAATACCCAATGAGAAGAATAGTCACAACATCAAAATCATTTGGTTCTTGCAGGTTGAATAGCACTCGCCCCTCGGCAAGGAAGCTCACTTCACACAAGTCCCCTGTATTGTCTTCCTTGGTGAACGCCACCAAACATAGGCATTGTTTATCGTAAATTTTTAGTTGTTCCAACCCAGTACGGTACAGTACAGTAGTATAAAAAAGAACACAAATTTTTGTCACATTCTAGAATTTCTGTAAGGGGTCGGTGGAAATGGGGATCATGGCTGCTGAGAGAAGTGCAACCTGAGGGTTGTATGGACCAACACGCAGCTTTGGCCCCTGCTTCATCTAGACGGGTGGTACAGGTTTAGCCCGACCTGTATCAATCGGCAAGTGTCGACATTTGTTGCACACATTGGGTTAGCTTAATTGCTATATCAATTGCGTATCCCTGGCGCCGTTTTCGACGTCCCATTTGAGGCTCCATGGAGGGTGGGGAGCGCAGTAGACGAAGCAAACTAAATTCTATGGCTAATAAAAATTTTCTAAAGGAATTTACTCTAAAAAGCGCAAAGAAGCATCATCAGATGAGGAAGTGCAGGTGGAAGACAACCATAGTATGTTTGTCACTCCCCTGTACCTTGTTGTCAAACCATCAGGGAGAACATTTTCCAAAGTGAATCCCTTGTTTATTGAAAAGACTCTAGAAGACATGTTGGGGGCTTTGCCCTCTGTAAAAAAGTTGCGTGATGGATCCTTGTTGATCCATTGTGCAACCGAGAAACAATCGAAAATATTAGTGGAAGTGAAAACACTCTGCTCTCTGCCGGTTTCAGTTGATGGACATCACTCTCCCCGCCCCACACCTTAACGTACGGTTAAGGGAGTGGTATCGTGTTTTTGACTTATTGAATTGTTCGACAGGAAAATAAAGGATTCACGTCGCCAATCACCAAACAGTTGTTGAAGGGACCAGGATTCAGAGTAGGAAACGGATCCTTGCTCCGAATCCTGGCACTGATACTATCATTTGCTTTACCTCAGCCTACCTACCGATGTCAAAAATTGACTTTTTACCGTCTAAAAGTCTCCGTCCATATATACCAAAACCCCACCCGTCTGTTTCAAGTGTCAACGCATTCGGCCCACACAAAGGCCCAGATGCACATAGAAGAAATTTGTCCAAATTGTAGTTTTGCCGCGCTCACTCCCCTCCTTGTCAAGGAGAAAGCCGTGCTGTGTAAAGCCAGGGCCCCCCATTCTGCTCGATACGCCACAGCCCAAATGTGGTTTAAAGAACAAGCAATCCTGGAATTTCAATCAGCGAGAAAAAAATGTTCCCCTCTTGAGGCTCGACGGCGCATTGGTTCGGCACAGACAGTAACCTACTTCCGTTTCATTTGCTTCGGTAGTACAGAGTTCGTCATCCAGCAGTAGAGAGGCAGAACTTACTGGCACAAAACCACGCTTGCAGGAGACGTAAAACAGGTGTCTAAAACTGATGCAACAACAGGCGAAACCCCCCAAATTGAACCTTGACTTGTCAACTCGGTGAAGTCCGTGAATTTTTAAAAAATTCAAGAAATTCAATGCCAAATGTGATTACTAATAAAACCACGCTCACTTCAGAAAAAGCAAAATGCTGTTACACAACGCCGCAGATTTGCAACCAGCACGTTCCTTCAGTTGGGAGGGTTGTGTTTCGCACGTAAGCAGAGCGCACCTAGTAGCAACATCTTCCAGCACTACTACTAGTGCATAAAAAAAAAATACAACAACAAACATGATTTCGGATTCCCCCATGTTCGTTCTTCAACGTGCTCAAACAAATAGGGCACCAAAAAACAAAAAAATTGTTCGAGAAAGTTCAGTTCTTCGGAAAGAGGACAGGTTTCTGATCCGCTAAATGGAACCAGAATTCGAAACCTTGAGAAAACTAAAAATGATGTAAATAGCAAGATCTTCACTCATCACCTAGGGTTCTTGGATACCACACTCGAGAAAAACTTCGATTAAATATCGCAGCTTTTGTTCACCTCAAATACCACCACTTATAGCAAACTTTATCTCGGGAGAGGTATTTTCCACCGAGGTCCACCCATCTGAAGAAGCTCTAGTTGGGAAATATTGAGCCAGAGATACAGAGATACTCTAAGAGACGAGGCTCATGAGCGCTAGAGTGCAGAGCTATGTCTGCCTGTCTGTCTGTCGTTGTCTGTCTGCCGAGTCTGTCTGTCTGTCTGTCTGTGTCCCGCCACACCAACGCCCCAATATAAGATCACCTAACTCAACCTAACCTTTAGTAGATCGCACAATAATGACCAGCCAGTCACATGTGTTGGTGGTTCGAGGAAAAAAACAACAGGGTGCCCGAGTGGGGGAACACCTTGGATAGCGAAAGAAGACACAGAATAGTGCCAACTAAATATACCGATTTTCCCCCCCCAGTCCCTAGGTTGGGATAGGCATGTAAAGACCTAAGAAACACCAGCCAAAGGAAAGAAGAGGAAAGAAGTAACTAAACTAGACTTTAGTAGGGAGGTCTCCCCCCTTCCCCTCTCCCCCTCATTGCTTCTCACAGGGTCTTTGGTTGTGGCCTTTCTCCTTATTCTTTGGCACATCCACCTTACCCAAAGCGGAAGCCTGGGGGACACAATATGTCTCCCTCGCCCTTCCATATTATTTATGACAGTACATAGAAAACAGTTCAGCACAACAGTAAGCTCAAGAGAGTATGTGCACCTGCCTGTGGAGAATCATACTAGGGGGGGTGACTCCCATGGGGAGAGTATATAGCCATGGCGCATACAGATACTCCTAAATTGATCAAAAGCATACTAGGGCAATGTTCAGCCTGTGTTCATTGAGAAACAAATTATTTTTTCTCGAAGATGATATTTCTAGCCACTTTAGAGCCCTAGGTATTCGGGAATGAAAATTTCTATTGAAAAATGAACCAACCATGATACAAATATAAGCAGATTCATTTCTTTCACAGGATAGCTTAAACTAACATGTGAGAGAGAAAAAATCAAATGCATACCACTTGAAACAGTGCAGAAAAGAAAATTTTGGCGAATATTTTTAAGATGCTTATTAGATTAAAAACTTTAAGGGCCTTAGATTTTGGGTGCCGAGAGAATACTTGAATTTAATTCTCATAGACAACCAATAATACTAGCACACATGTAATTATACACTGTTGAATTTATAGAAAACTAACTGCTCATCTAAATTATTAAAGTCGGCAGTGTAGAATATGTTCGTGCAAAAGTTGTGCTGTGCTCTCCGTAGGCCGAGGCCTACCACAGGTGAAAATGAATTGTGGATAGGTATCAAGTTCCACTCGTTAATCAACCGATGATACTAGCCACACATTTAAATAATACACTTTTAATAATCCAAAGGAAATGATTTCATAAAAATATAGTGGGCTTTAAATATCCATCACTGATGTTCTTAACCAAGGCCTAGCACGGATACTGCGGTTACTCCCAAGGTTTACCCGCCAATTCCGTTTTCAAAAAGGGAACTGTTGAAACTCTATGCAAAATAGCTCAGAATTAAAAAAGTCTGCTTGCCAAGGTCTACCTGATTGTAGAAAACAACTCTTGTGTTATTTTATTATATATAAAGAATACGGAAATTATCGGAGAAGAATCATTATCAGTAAGGCCATACACAGTGTTTATCTATGCAACAAAAAACCACATGGCCAGCATACAGGTTTTGCAAGAAAAAAACACTAAAGATCAACAGGGATTCGGCCAAATTATATGGCTCTAGTCACAATTGACCGGCGTCACAATTGCTCAGCATAGCTCCTTTCGAACTTTAGAACCTTAGGACATTTTCAACACAAATTATTCAACAAGAACACCATAACAAAAGTGTTACCTGTGAGTGAGTTAAATCCAAGAGTAAGCCTGGGATAAAATTGTCGCTTGTCTGAGCCATCCAATGAGTCATGACAAAAATAACAAACTTGAAGTAACAAAAACGAAATCTAATAAATAAATTCCGTAATTATTGAAAAAAAAAATAGATAATTAAATTTTTTTTTTTTATATTAAAAAATAATTTTTATTACAATTTTGGTAGTTCAAATTTAAATAATTCATACAACACCCCTTTAGAACAAACCCACTACAACTGTTAATGTATCCCAAAAACTATTATTAATGTAGCTTGCAATAAGAAAGTACGAGTCCAACTAGGTTATTACTGTTATTATTAGATAAATCAATTAATTAAAAATGTGAATAGTATATACATTCGAAATAAAATCGGTTATGCCTAATATAAAATGAATTATACAACACCTCCAATGACTACTGGTGACAAGAAAAATAGTTCTGCCAAAAAAGGTCCTAAGTGCACCGACCGACAATTCTACATTAAAGAGCACATGTCCAGCAGAGATCTTAATTTGGAGCTCTCTAGGTTGTTTCGTTAGTCACAAATTCAATTTTGAAATTTGAAATTTTATCGGAGACATTAGAAGCGTAGAGATTATGTGCTAACTAACTAAAATGTGTTTTCCACAAGGCTTAATTTATAAAACATAGGCTGGAAATTCAAAATTTACTTTACTGGAAGGATGATTGAGGAGAATTGAAATTGACAATTAAAAGTGCAAGTATAAAAAGCTTCCTCACCTGATGGCGGTAGTTAATTATTTAGTCACAGAGTAGTACAAGATGACAAGAACATGGTCTGCAAAAGGTTTTTTTTTTTTCCTAAGGCCAACGACTGACAAGATTACATAAGAGCACATTTCCTGGCTGAATTTTAAAATTTGAGCTCTGAGAAGTTGTTTCGTTGTCACAAAATCAATGTTGATATCTGAAAATTACTCCGAGACAACCAGAATCGGTAGCATATGTGTTTACTATCGTGATAACAGGCTGGGCATAAAGGCTTTAGGTAGGCCAACAACAAAACACCCAATTAAACATATGGCCAGCTATGGCTCTAGCATGACTAGTAAGGCCTAAGGCTCCGAGGCTAACGGTACCCGTACCAAGCAACTGCCTCACTAGGTAATATGAATGTAGGCATAGGCTACAAACAAAACTCGTAGCTACGAGTAAAGTACCAGTCAATAATCAATCTTCAATAGGTCTAGAGAGGAGCAAACAGCTAGCCTCCATGCCCATGTTCCAAGTGTATGCAGATAGATCACATATTTTTGTATCTAACAAAATTATATACCTATAAAAGGTCTTAAAAATAAAATATTTATGATAGAACTAAAAAGGTTATACCTTTGTGAACAGCATAGTAACAAAAATAGTAAAAAAACTCTTATCAAAATACTGATAAAGAAAAATCAACCCTGAAAATCGTCAGATAGTGCCGATGAGCTAGCGAATGCTATGCTTACCACTTTCAGGCCCTATTGATTTGCGATTGAAAAATGTATTTAAAATGAAACCAATAAGCTAGAAACATAAGGTAAATACTTTTCTAAACAGGCTAGCTTAACGACTTTAAAAAAAAATATAAAAAATTCGACAAGGACCTCCCCAACACTCGAAACTCTGCTGTTAAATTGCCAAAAAAACAGTGACGAACGACAAATATGTAAGTCAAAGCTCTTAGCGCCTTTGAGCCCGGGGTAACGGCAGCCAACGAGGGAAGGAAACCACCTCCATGGCCACAACTAGTTGCATGTTCATCTCACGCTGTGGGGATGTTAGCTCTGTCTGTTTATTAAATCAACCACAGAGTAGTCATGAACCACAAAGTGCCCTAGACATCGGTTCGCATCTCGTTGTGTAGAATATTGTCAAAAAATCTTTTTTTCGTTCAAAAAAATCATGTCAAACAGTTCCTACGCGGCAAAAGCCAACACGGCACAGCGATGCCACAAGCAAGTACTGTATCTAACTCTGCAGTGTGAGAGGGATTCTTACAACAATGTTATCACAACACAAAAATAAAACATCTGGTCTTCCATCTCATTCTCACGACGGTAATAATGTCTCAAGTCTAAGACTTGCCAGAGCTACGATTGTAGGGGATGGCTATTTTGAATTGGATTTTCGCCCATTTTTATATAAAAGAACCTTTTTATACCTGTGTAGGATAGGGTGCATGCCATACATCTGCCAAAAGATATCATGGTTTATACAAAAAATCGTTTGGTAAATTTTGGCAATATGGCGAGTATAGTCCGGGGTGGTTTCGAGTAATTGTTGATGGATTTTCGAGATAATTGTTTTTTAAAACTGCGTTATTCTCAGCCGATTCGAAAAAGGTTTGTTCATGTTTCTTACTCCGTTTATGGTAATGTTTATGTCAAGAATTTTACCTCTCTTGCATTAGACTAGGCCGTATAGAGCACACGACAGATGCAAACATGAAAACAAGGGGAAAAAAAAAAAAAAACATTTTTTTATATATATTTAAAGTAGTATTTATTGTTGGATTTTGTTCATTTCATTTTTAAAGGATGGTGGGTTTGCCCTGATTCAGAAGATGTATTGGATACGTACTTGCTTAGCATTGGTAGTTAATGTTTTATATTATTTTTTGTACCGCATTTTAAAACTTTGAAAGTATTTCGTCAACACCCTATGGTGTAGTCTTCTGCAAAACTGATCACATTAGAGGTTTTGTTACTACATTTTATATTCCTCAATCAACCCTTAGAGTAAACTGTATTTTTTATTTCAAGCAGGCCATGTTTTGAAATGGGCCAAGGACACAATTTTAGTGTTTAAGTAACACATACGTATACCTATATTTGTAAGCTCCTTCTCTTCTTTAGACAGTAAATTCCAATACTTCAAAATTGATTTGTGCAAAAACCAAGCACCAATACAGAGCTCAAATATCAGAGCTCTGCCTGTCGTGCGTCTGTAGTCTGTCTGACTGTCGTGCCTGTCTGTCTGTGCTCTCCGTAGGCCTAATTTTGGAATTTCGAGTATCGTACGGGGTGTGTTTCGAGTTATTCTTGATGGATTTTCATAATGTTTTTTTAATAGCTGCGTTGTCTAGCCTGTTTCTGAAAAGTGTTGTATCATGTTTTATTGTTTATGGTTCATGTTTTATTCAAGAATTTACCTCTGCATTAGATAGGCCTATAATGCAAAAACGGCAGATGCAAAACCTTGACTGATATTTTTAATATCTAAAAGTAGATTACTGTGAAAAATGCTGAATAGTCACCCTCTCTCCCCCATCATTCACGATGATGTAAAAATCGGTCGTATGCCAATATAAATAATATACAACACCTCCAAGATGACTAGTTGACAAGAATATAGTTTTTCTGCCAAAAGGTCATACAAGTGCATACACGACCTGACATAATAATACATATAGGGCGCACAATTTTCCTGCACTGAGATTTAATTATGGAGCTCTGAGGTTGTTCGTGCCCCCCCCCCATTTCTTCTGGTCACAAAAGTCAATATTTGGAATATCTAGAAAATATCTCTCGAGACAACCCGAATCATGTTGGATATGTTACTATGTGATTAAAAGACTGGTCATATAGGTCCCTTTTAGGTTGGCCAACAACACACTCCCCTCCCCCCCTCCCCCCAATTAAACATAGGGCCAGCAGGCCTCTAGCAGGAATCAGTAAGGGGCCTAGCTCAGTGGGAAATAACGGTACCCGTCACCACAGCACTACGGCCGCAATAGTTCTAAGTTGAACGTTAGGCCTAGGCCTACAGAACAAAACTGTAGTACGAGTAAATTACAGTCATCAATCCATCTTCTGTAGGTCTAAGAGAGAGGCAAACAGCTAGCCTCTGCCCATGTTCCAAGCTATGCATGAAGATCAATATTTTTTCTTCCGTCTTTACGACTGATAGACAGGCTATGCGATTGAATGCTATTTAAAATGAACATAAGCTAGAAACATAGAAAATTTTGCTAAAAGGCTAGCTTTAGCAAACCCGTAAAAATTTAATTCACCACGAAATATGCCAATCACAATCCCCCCTCCACACCAATACCCTTCTGTTTCCCGACTCTGCAGGTAAATTTGCCCAAAAATATTTACGAATGGTTACTAAGTCAATCTTTAGCGCCTAGCCCAGGTTACGCAGCCAAGGAGGGCAAGAAAACACCTCCATGGCCACACTTAGTGCATGCATCTCAAGCTGTGGGGTGTTAGCCCTGCTGTTTATAAATCAAAAACACTGTCTTATGTTCAGGACTTACACTGGACGTAATTATTAAATAAAGAACACATAGGCCTTATTGAGACGTGATAACATAATTATTCTGTCGTCCATACTACAACCTCTAGACACAAACTGCCATATTCACGCCCACCTCCCCAGACCACTGCCTTCCCATATTCTGTCCAGCTGGTCACAGCCTACTCGACTCTCCCACTACGTCATCAACATGAGGGCCAAGTACCAGCTATTGTCACAACTATCACATCTCACCACTTAAAGTTTTTCAAAAACACGCACCAGTATCAACTGGGAATTAAACATAAACCAGATATATAAATATATAATATAACGTCGATTCATAACCATACATATTATTAACAATAACATACTAGGATGGATTATAATGGGCATTTATGAGTTTCAATTGATTTAACAAAAACAATTTAAATTTCTCTAATTTTTACAGATCCAAGAGGCCCACAAAAAACCAGAAGAGTCAGACCCAGGAATGCCCCGGAACAGACAGGAAGACCCCACACAGTGTCTCCCCCGCACTCCCCCTCCCCAGAATGTAACGTATCACATCCTGCACACTAAGTTTTCCCAAAAAACACTCACCAGTATCAACTGAGCGTTTAACATAACCAGATAATATAAATATATAGCTATTTAACGTCGAGTAACCATACTATCCTATTTATTAAAAAACCATAAATTAATTCACACAATAAACATACTCCCCTCCCTATATTGACATCCCCCCCCCCCCAATCCTATGGCACTATTTATAGCTTAGTTCCATTGATCTTACCAAAACAATTCTAATTTACTCTTCAAAACTAAGATGCTGGGTTGCATTAAGTTTTATATCTTTGCGGCGTTTAACATCCTGACTGAGGGTGCAGCTTGTGCTAGCGAAGATAGTAAGCGATTGTTATCGTTTGGAATGGGGTTTTGGACAGTGGGCCACTGCCTTTTTGGGTTTTCGTTCCAGGAGACATGGGTCCTGTTGCGGTTGTCTTGACTGTTTAATAGGCTAAAACAACTCTGGATTTGAAAACAGTGGGGGTAGTGACTCGGGGCAAGGACTCTCTGTTACGTCTCCGTACGGTATTGTTTAGAATTTTGATTATGTTGACCGTGGTGTGGTTGGGTGTAGGCGCTAATACTTGTGCCGGTTCCCAGGTTATTGTCCGTTGGACACTAGAATTTTTTCACCTTTTGTACAGCCAAGGTTTTTTTGTTCTCGCACACCAGGGTCCTTTAATAAGTAGTGTTTTCTGTACTGCCTGACGCACAGTAAGTTTGTCCTTGATACCTGTTTGAAGAACAGGCTCTAGAGTTTTCTTGAGCAGATAGGTTCTGTTTTCATGTTTTGTTAAACCAATATTTCATAAGGGCTAATGCCCAATCCCCATCTTACTGGTGTACTACGATATTCCATGAGTGCCCTCATAGACACTTCTGTGTTCATCTGTGCTTTCCGTAACATGTCTTTTACAATTGATTACGGCTCGATCAGCTAGGCCGTTGGATGTGGATCATGTAGGGCTAGTTGATACAACGGATTCAAAATCCCAATTACTTGGCAAGGATTTAAATCCCGGCTGGCAAATGCATTATTATCCGAGACTAGGGTGTCCGGATACCAACACCCAAAAGCGTGCGAAGAGAGACTGAAGCGTGTTGATTACCTCTGATTGCTGTTTGGATTATTTTCTGTATGAGCTCCAGCCACTTGCTATAATATCCATCACAACTAAGTAAATTTTTGTTCCCAATTCAAGGATATCTGTTGCTAATCTTTCCCAAGACGGTCAGGTATAAGCGATGACCAATCATAGGTCTTCTTTTAGTCTACGGAACTTTAAACACGTTTTACACTTGTTTACATAACCTCAATGTCAACAGTCAATTGCGGTCCAGAATAGAGTTTTCGAGCACGCATTTTGCTACGATCGATGCCAGAGTGTCCCTCAGAATCCAGTGATAATAAAAAAGGGTCTTAACCTGTGGCACAACAGTCTGTCCCGAAGAAGACTAAATCCTTCCGCTTGTGTGAATGTCGTCATTCAGGTTCCATAGTATTTGTATTGTCATCAACTTGATGACTTGTATTTGGAGCCCACCCATTTTGGATATGAAGTCAGCGTTTGTAAAGTCGTGTCTTGCATGTTGCCTGTTTAAAACTGGTTGTTTTTCCGGGCTTCAGACATGGCAGATGTTTTACAATAGAGTGAACTACACATCAGTTAGGGTGGGAATCATCATGACTGGGTCAGTAAAATAGGGAACGTGGTAGGGTACTCTGCCAGCATGAAGCACTTTCCGAGGTACATAGGTAACATGCAAAGTTGTATTTTTAATAGTCTGAGCAGCATTCGTTGTAGTCTGGCAGACGTTTATTGTCTATGCTTGTCACAAATTGTTACTTAGGGGTTTGTCGGTCGGTTATGTACATTGACTGGCTCCTGCCATAAAGATACGGGTGGAACTCTCTACACCGAACACAATAGAGAGAAGTTCCTTTCATATCTGACAGTAACGCCACTCTCTGGAGGGGTTAGGCTTCGGGATAGGCATTATGACAAGGGTTGCCCAGCTTGAATAAGCAGGCCCCTATAGGCCTGACTGTGAAGCGTCCAGCTTGTAACACGAGTGGTTGTGACTGTCATTTAAATGCCCCAGAACTAGGAGGCATTTATTAATGACTGTTTGATTTTATCAAAAGCGGCATCATGTTCTGGATGCCTTGCCACAAGTGTCATTTTGTCAGATCACGCAAGGGGGCAGTGATTTGTGATAAAATGGGGAAATACTGCAACAGGATTTCGTCATGCCCAGCAGTCTCAATAAGTCTGTTTTATTGCAGGGGGTAGGCATATTAAGGATGGGTTTGATGTTGTGGGATTAGCTGATACTCTGAAGCCACTATTAAAATTCTGCCCAAAATAGGACACTGTGCGGACTCGAAATTGGAATTTTTCCTCATTAAATTAACATTAACGAACCCAGCCAGTTCCAGTACCTTGGCCAGGATCAGTCGTGCTCTTTGAACTGTGCGACCTGCTACAATGAGATATCCAAATAATTACAATACCCTCAATGTCTCCAAATAGTGCATGAAAGTTTTTTTGAAACACTTCTGGAGGCCCGAACAAAGCCAACGGGAGAAGCATGAATCTAAATCTACCAAGGTTAGGGTGGTGAGTTGAAAGTGTACGAGATCGCCACATTTCCTCTGTCAAGGGAATTTGAAAAATCCCGTTTCATGTCAACGACCGAAGAATACTACCTGGTCCTGGAGATTATTAATTAAATCCTCAGCGCGAGGAATCAGATAGTGTTCACGTTTAATACTCTTATTCAGTCACTTGGTCCAGACATAATCTCAATTTTCCATCGGGTGTTTCCACTATCCACTAGCGGTGAACCCCCAATTCGTGGGTGTGTTCATTTTTTGTATGATTGATTTGGTTCCTAAGTCATCAAGAGGTTTCTTATAGTTAGAATGTACACTAAGAGGAACACGCTGACAAGCGTGAATTACAGGATTGCACCTTCTTTGTACCTCGATTGTTGTGGGGTTATAGGCATCGCACCTATTCCATCAAAACAAATCCTGTAGGTTTCAATCACATTTTTGTTTGGAAATTTTCTACCTCAATTTTATCTATTCGCTTAATCAGATCCAGTTTACAACATGCATTTAATCCTAAAAGTGAGGCAACAAAAGACTTAACATTAACAACAACAAATCAATTCTCGGTGAAACATATACCTTTTGGTTTTTTTTACAATTAGGGTTATGGACCCTCAGGTTTCACTTTGAAACGGTCACTGCCAAAGGCTACCAGTATTGAATGTTTTCTTATAACGGCCTGTTTAATGTTCAATGTTGCTCAGAACACTGGTGGCATCACGTATTTCGGCGGGCCACTATCTAATTTAAAGGTGATAGGGGTAGACTCTACCATTATGGTTTCAGTCCACGACCTGTCATGACCTTTAGGGCTTGGCCTACACTGCTTGTTTGCTCAACAGAGATAATGTAGAGTCCTCAGTTGGTTGGAGGTCCTCTTCTCCTCAGAATCAGCTGACGAGTCTGAGGTAGGCATCCTGAGTTCCATCTTCTTGCAGTGTGTGTAGAGTAACTTCATTTGTTTTACCGTGTAGGCATCCTTTCGCGAAATGGTTTGCTCTGCACTACATGGCCACTGCAGGTTTTACCAAATGCTGGACATTCCGGTAGGCCGGTGTTCGTATCCACGCTTACGGCAAGGTATTTTCAGCGAGGTTCGTCACGGTAGGCTCGCGTCAGTTTGCTTATTTCTAAACTTGTTTGCTTCACTTAGCTTGCTTCTATCATGGGACGGCATCGATGGCCACTGGTTGTCCTTGGACAGCTTTCGCTGACGTTGACTCCTCAGTAGCCCGCAGTGATCTGCGCTTTGTCAAGGGTTAGACTCCCCGCTGCCCTTAAAGCAGCCGCGTTAGTCCTCCGGGCAGGTGTTTTCTGTCACTCCTATGCCCAGACGATCCTGTCCCTAATTAGGCTTTCTTGGTTGTTCCTCAAATTCACATGAAGCATGCCATTCTGAGTTCTAATAGAAAATGTTCAATGTACTGGCCTTGTTTTGAATAATTGAAAAAAATTTAAAGCGGATTCATAGACGATGTTCTTTCTTTGGTTCACAGGTTTATATAGTCAATTATTCACTACGGGTTCAAGCTTGTTTCTGTCCCCTCGGTTTCGTGGTTAAATGTGTTGTAGATTTCAACACCCTCGTCCCCGATTAGCATAGAAATTGGGATACTTTCACCGATTCACTTTATCTTTTTTCACCTCCAGTGGCTTTCGGGGTATAGCTTGAATTTTTGTATCCATTTGCGCCAGTTTTGTCCCACATTCCCTTTCAAAAGACATTTCTTGGGGTGGCTTAAAGGATTCCGCCATTTTGTGAGCTTAGGGCCTGGGCCCCTAGCCTAGAATTTCGTGAGTTTGATAATATGACTTAGGCCTACTTACTTATCAATGAGAGCTGGGTTCGATTACTTCTGACACCATGTCTTATTCAGGACTTACACTGGACGTAATTTTTAAATAAAGGAACACATGGCCTTATTGTACGTGAATAACATAATTTATTCCCGTCGTCCATACTCACACACCTCTTAGCCAACTAGACCCATATCGACGCCCACCCTCCCTATAGAGACACTGCTCTTCCCCATATTTCTGTCTATGCTAGGTTCCAACAGCCTACGTCGACTCTACCCCTACGTCATCAACATGGCGTAGTAAGGCCCAAGTCCCAGCTGTCACAACTATTCTACATACCACAGCAACTAGCATCAGAAGAACCATGAATCTGAAACCATGTTGCCACTTTTATACTACTTACTAGAGTATCGTTTGGAGGTCAGGGTCACCATATATTTCAAAATCATAAGTAAGCTATACATATGATATGAACAGAAGTGAAAAGGTTATAATAGGCACTGTAATAAAATATATTAAGTGAAGGCTACCACATGCGCAACATGATTCGGTCTTTATAACGGTGACGATGCAAACAAAAGTTTCTACCGTAGGCCATACGATAATTTTTTCCGATACATAATAAAAACAAAATGCAAAAATTAATAATACAGCGAATTTCCAGGTATATGGGAGCACATGGATCAAGTACAGTGAGTTTTCCACCACCAAGCAATACATACAAAAATACTTTATTTTCAAGAAACCATAATATTAAACTAGAATAGTATCAACGAGTCGGCAAGGTATATATTTGAAAATGTCACTGTCCAACGAAACCCAACACGTTCGTTCTCAGTGTTGTCTCGACGTGGCCCAGGTCTCGGGTATCTGATGATCGTTCCGAGTCGAGCTCTGCCGGGAGGCCAGCTCGGGCCTGAAGTTAGTTATCCAGTGTTGTACTCGACGGGTCCAGCTATGGGCCTGACGTCGTTCCTGTGCAGACTCGTAGAACCCAGCTCGGGTCTGGAGATTACGTTCCCGTGTCTGGACTCTCGCCGGGGTCCGAGCGCGGGCCTTACGTTCGTTCCATTTTGTGTCTCGACGGGGCCAGCTCGGGACTGGAGATCGTTTCCGGATCGACTCTCGCCGGGGAATCCAGCTCGGGCCGCACCGTTCGCTGTCAGTGCCACACTGTCTCGACGGGGTACCATGCTCGGGCCTGAAGTTTCGTTCCTGCAGACTGCGTCAGGACCAGCTCGGGCCACTCGCGTGAACTAATAATATTTAATTAGTGCAAATCTTAAGCTAGTTATGTCATACAAATATACTACCCAGAAACTCACTCCACGTGGAGGCTAGATATGCACTCGAGTCTCACCATCCACACCCCCTACCCAACCATAACCATCCTAGCTGGGTGTGATCTTAGTTGGCAATCTTGCAGATGCACACACTCCGTAATATTTATCTCATCACATTTTCTGGTCGTTCAGCACCAATGCAGCCTTCAGAAGGCATAGGTGTGGTCGCGCGACTTTTAGTGCCACTGTAACCACCATTCATTTTTCCATTCGCTGTTAAAGATGTGGCACATTCCTCGGAAAAAATCTTCGTCGGGGCGAAAACGCTCTGTGACATGATTATCGACCATGGTTCAGTAGTTCACATTGCTGTAAATAAATGTACAAACAGGAAACGTCGATGTAAAAAATGGCCACACAAAAACAAGCACTGTGAGTATACTTTAAAAAAAACCACTCCCCCGTTCTCGTTGGTCAGGCTCTCGCGATTGATCGGCCTCGGCTGGCCATCCCCTTTGGTCTGCCCGAACCAGTAAAAGGCCTCAGTGACCCCGTCACCTCATAGCTACTTGGTCACGGTTATATGGCCTCTGTACCGCCAAACCTGTTTGTAGACCGCATGTTAATAACCCGACTTCTGCTCCGCGTGCGGAGTTGTTGTGGAAATAATTCAGTCATAGTATGCGCCTTTAGTGTGTTCCAGCTGCCCGTGACTGAATCAGACAAAAAATAATTTTGAATCTACACTATTATGAGCACCCTGTACAAGACTGATGTGCGATCCACCATACCTCAACTGACGTATTGAACGTAATAACCGCAGATGACGTCTGTGAACCGCAGTCCGCATGGATCTCTACGGTCCGCAGCGCGCTCGGTGCGTGATACGTAGTGACGTCTGGCCGTGTCGCAACGAGTGACCAAGCGGATGTGCCGACTAACAGTTCTAACCTCTCCATCCCTCGGCGACTGATCACCTCCACGGCCGCGAGGAGGAGAGCCCTTGCGGCGCACCCTAGTGCAACTAAGCTTTACTAACCGGTATATATAGTTGGGTAAGGCGGGAAAGTATCCCTGGGTACTCGAGGAAGCCTCATGCCGCAGTTTCTGTACGACAAGGAGTATGGCTGGTTCGTCTCGTGGCCTGACTCCAAACAAACCTGCCCCCTCAAACATGAAGTATCTGGAAAACCAAATGGAGAGAGAGATCTAGAGCATTAATAGAAAATCTAGCACCTTCCGCATCCTCCGATAAGCCCACTTACATCGCGTTTACGGAATTTGACAGCATCCGAGCGGAAGACACCGCTAGAAATAAATGATATAATGACACATATAACCAAGTATTTAAAGCAAAAAGTCTCAAAGGACACCCTGCACGGAAACTTGTCTGTCCGCAATTGAAATATGAACCGAAACTCGATACACAGCTTGACAAACTCTAAACCCACTGTTACTCTCTGGGGAAACGTAAATAGCAAAATACAGATAATCGCTCACTGTCGATATTGAACAGCAGTTCGGAATTGGTATCATCACCTCTCGAGCGAAGCGTCCGTCTCCGTCGTGTACAAAACTTAGACCAGCGCGGAGCCCTTTCCCTTTGTTGTTTTTGTGGTTTCTCACAAAAATACAAACCGTGCTCATTTGGTTGATGCCTCAATTTTCGGCCAAGGAACCCAGGAACGGTACTCCTTCATAAAGTCATGATTCTTGGATAGGGACCCGGCTCGTTGGGCCCCTGGACGCAGCCCCAACCCTTATATGCGACAGGCGATGTTCCATGACCAAGACAAACACCACACTGCTTTACATTAGCATGTTCACCACATCGCGTGGGTATGAATTGTGCAATTACGGTCATAAATCTGACCAGTCGCGTGACACCACGCTGCTATTTTTTGCCTCGGCTTTATGTCAAATTAAAGTGTGTAATTTTCATACCAGATTACGTTACGTAAATAATTGCCAATCTTATCTCATCTAGTCTAACATAACGACACGATTAGGTCGATCGAAATATTGCAAATCATAGATAATTATACGAAAACCAGAAACGAGGCTTTAATGCTGACTGGATACCACATGTACGAAAATGCTCAAAATCACGAAATGGAATTAAATGGCAAAAAATTATGCTCAAACGAAACGAAAGGTACCGTAAAAGAAATACCTAATGACCAAGAAATATCCCAGGTTGAGAAAATCATTGAAGAATACAGAAGTGATACTCCCATCTAATCAACCGTCGTCAGAGCTATACAGTGTAACCCACTACCTCCTCACGAGCAGGAGGTACGTTCATGCGACCTACGTCGAGGTACCGTTGACATTGTCGAGTCTGGGGAGGCTCTCGAGGCGCGTTGCAGGGCATCCTCAGCTGCCTGCCACCGCAGAGGGCCACCCTACTTCAATTTATAGTCACTTTAGTGTGTCTCATTGACCATGGTCGAAATTCTCCGTTGCCTCTGTATGCGGCACGAACGGGCTTGGCCGCCCCCGCTCGAGGAGGCCTTCAAAGGGGCCCACATAGCCGAGACCGTTAATCTTAAAATTCAGGTATCCTGTGTGGAGACATGGCTTTGCAAATCGCACAGAACTCTCCAGGGCCTTTTACGTATGAGATGACCGATGAGTAACGAGCCATGTAATCAAACAATAAAACACGCATCGGCGATTATGTTGCTAACATGCACCGAGATCCCTAACTACCCGATCCCTAAAGCGCAGCGGAACAAAAGCCACGGATGCACTAGAAAGATTAACAAAGGACCATTGGGCTCGGGCCGCTAGTTACCGATTTTCGTCAAAAACCAAACTGCCAATCTAATTCCCCGCGACAAAAACGTAGCTAAAAAAATCAGAAAGATTATACTTACTCCACGCATGCTGGATCTCGTCCAGGTAGCAGCAGGTGCCGTGCTTTTTTTAGCCAAGGAACGAGCACACCCACTCGTCGACTGCCTGAGGTATCTCACACCAGGTAACTCCATGGCCCCGGAGGTGCGATGTCGACATCGATAACATAATTTCGCCACGTACTGCGCGTGAAACGGAAAAAAACGAATCGCTGAATGAACATAAATGCAAACGAATGAAAGCAAATTTATTCAAGCGTCAATATGGTCACAAGAACAACAAGCGAAATCACCGATCGAAAAGACCTATAGCGGCACCAGGATCTAGTTAGACACACATACGAACCTGCATCATACCACTACCATAGGTGGTCACGTGGCCTTGAGGAGCGGTCCTCTGGCCACAATATATGGCCTGGCAGCCGAAACCTCGCAAGGCGTCTATTCGTTCATCCACCTTATGAGTCGAAAAGGCCCGCCTAGATGAAAGACTGCAGCCTTCACTGAACCGGTGCCTGGTCAACGTGATTGCTGTCGCACGCCTGAGTCTATCAAGCTCGGCCTCGCGCCCGAGTTCATCTGAGCGACGACGGCACTCAGGTTCGGGGGGAAAGGGAGCGCTGTAGGCCGTCTCGCGGTGAGACCTTCTCGAGCGACAGGATGGGAAGCGGCCGTCTGACCGCCGCGTCACGACCCGACGGTGGATAGTGCCGGGCCCGGCCGCCGATCCGTCGTCGGCAACAACCCCGCGGAGTCCAGACCAGATCATGTGGGCGCGGCCACGTCTGTGGAACGATAGCGTATGGCATGATCGCGACCAGACATATCTCGATCAACGCTGGCCAAGCGTTTTCCCACATAGCCAAGGATATGACGTGAAACATAGGCGAGGACAAAAATTTGTTAGTGCAGATAAACCCTGGCCCGGAAAACGGATCAGTAGGGATCACGACCAAAATGCACGAGAGGTGGGACTTACGGTTACGCGCAGCGCTATACGTCATGCCCAGCTGCGGCCCATTGGCGAGCTCGCATGCCTCCACAACGACGTAAACGCAGCTGAGTTCTTCGAAAAAGCGATACTACGCTGGCCCACGGCGGCACAGTACCTCGTGCCGTTGGATCCGCATCCATTCCGTGGCTGTGGGTCCTATAGGTGACGCTTCAGTGTTTTATGGCTAGGGACACCCTCGACCGGCACAGCTCGCACATATCGCTGAACGCCCGGTTCACCGGCTCGCCCCGCCCCAATTATAGAACCAACAATACTAGCCTCCACCGACGCGAATGAACGGTATGCTCTAGGAGGTCTCCGCGACGCCCGTGCGTCCTGCACGAGAGAGCCAGTCCTCCAGGATTGAGGATCAGAGTGGTCGTCCACCTGTTCGGAAACAGAGCGAGTCCTTACGCAAGACACTGATTGCGTATCGATTACCCGCCTAACGGCTTAGCAGTCTTCAGTGCCGTCTTCATCCGTCATATCGCTGCGATTCGACCTCGTCATCGGACGGGAGGGACTCCTCGACAGGGGATGTCATCGTCACGAGACGGCTGTGCTCGTTCGGTGGGCGTACTAACATCCGGCGCTAAAAACATCATCAAAACATAATCTACAAAAACGTTATAATGCAAAGCAGTGTCCGCCCTATTGAGAACCTCGGATTAACTAGTCGAGGTACCCATAGTCGCTACACCTAGAACGTGAGAGTAAATACCCCTGTCTGCAGCTACGTACGGATGGCATCTGCGGCCGGCCGTGATCACAGGGTTTGCTCCGCCGGTTCCAGTGGTTCTTCATCCATTGATTTATGATGTGAGTCGACCTGTCGGACGATGTGTACTTACACGACAGGATGTCATCTTACCGCGCGGCTGTGCTCGTTCGTACGTGGCGTCTCCTTCGGCTACTACAAACACTATCATCAAAACATAACCACAAAACGTTATATGATTCCTAAAGCAGTCGCCCCTATCTATGAGAAACTGAATTAACGTGAGACCCATAGATCATAACCCTTCACATTCGACATCCAGAACGTGAGATTAAACATACGCTGTCCGCAGCTCGGACCGGCTGCATATCTGCGGACGGCGCCTATAACAGGTTTGCTCCGCCGGTATTCCAGTGCGTCTGCATACATCTAGATTTAGATGTGAAGTCGACCTTGTCTTCGACGAGGCTGTACTTCACGAACAGGGAGTTCATCATTAACAGCCGCGGCTGCTGCTTATTCGGTGGGCGTACTCCTTCGGCACGTCTGAAACTAAAAAATCATCAACAACATAACACAAAAGTGTATACATTTCCAAAGCAGCGTCGCCCTAATTCGAGAACCTGGATTAACTGTGAGACCCATTATTCGTACACAGAAAGCGAGAGTAAAATACCCTGTCCGCAGACAACGGACGTGTAGATGGATATCTAGCGGTCGCTGCATAACAGCGTTCGCTCCTTGACCGTTCCCTAGTGATTCTTATCCATTGATTAGATGAGGTGAGTCAGACCTTGTCTTAGGACGAGGGTGACCGACTTTCACGACAGGGGATAGGTCAATCTTACGCGCGGCTTGGTGCTCGTTCGGTGGGCCGTCTCCTTCGTGCGACTAAAACATCATCGAAATCATCAATCACAAAACGTTATACATTCCACCAGCCAGGTCGCCCTAATTGAGAACCTGGAATACGTGAGACCAATAGTCGTTTAACACCAGAACGTGAGAGTAAACATCACCCCTGTCGCAGCTGGACAGGCTGGCTATTCTGCGGACCGGCTGCTAAACAGCAGCTGGCGAAGGATGTCGCAATCAAGTTCTCGTTGTCACGTTTGGTACGGCTCATGTCCAGGCTGATGACCGTCGAAGTCCATCTAAACAGTCCCGTGCGATCAAAAACGCGGGAATCGCGAGGTTAGCCCAATTTGAGAGCCCTCTAATTCTTCTTGCGAACGTCTGGCTCCTCCCCTTCGCGAGAACGCCGGCGACTGAAACATAATCAATACATAACCGAGAATAGTTATAATTACTAATTAAGCAGGAACGCGATCATGCTTGAAAACCGTAGAGACACTGAGACGCACTTATACAGATACACCATGCGAATGTGAGAGGTAGCATTACATGTCGGCATTCGGCACGGTTCTCCTTCTCTTCTCTCTTCTATCCCCTGTGCTCGGGCATCCTTCCATCCATAGTAGACATCGATGGGTGGCAAGGCCTATCTTGCGTGGCCCCACACACACCAGCTCTGCGGATGAGTACCTACGCATATGTGCCACATCGCTATCTTGGAAGAAACGGGAGATGGTGTTAGCCGGGGCGGCGGCCGGATTGCGGCCCACGAACTCCCATCTTCGCCAAGCAGTACGTTCGACGGTTTTCTCTTCTGTCCGCTGGCTTTCAAAGCGGCCTCCGCTAACGCCCGCTACTTCGCCGAACCCCTACACCTCCGGTGGACCCGTACCTCTTGGCTACGCTGCTACTGGGGTGGCCACCTGCCTCAAGGACGGCCCCGGTGCACCCACAAGCCGACCAGCCGGCCGATGCGGTGTTGCGGACACCGTCCCTGGAAATGGTAATTTGTGAGAAGTTAAATCAAAGCAATAGACATGACACTAGATGATCCCTAAATGAAAGGTAGTAACGTAATAATGAGTCGGATGGATTTAGGCCAAGCGCACTGCCAATAAATATTGTTCACTTCAGACTAAAGGATTTGCGATTACACAAAGAAAAATCAAACAAATAAAGCCATCATAGCAGTAGACAATACACATAAACAAGAAAGAAGCAATTATATATGACGAGGGCAGTCTATTATACTTGCAAGATTACACTAGCCGTGAAATTAGCAAGTGTGTACAAATAGCAATTTCGCACTCGTAAACAACCACTCGAAACTGTGAAGTAAAGTACTCGAATGATCGAAGATTAAAGTACAGAACGTTAAGCAACAGAGTAGAGAATAAGTGACAGTAGATAGCACCTGCCTGTAGGATGCTGCCTGTATGAACCTTGGTAGAATAATATTATCTTATCCTTATCTTATACTTGATCAGTATCAATATAATAAAAACAACCACACTATGCTACCAAACCAATACCAATACACCAAACGTAAGACTTCCAATAGCAAACAATCCAAACCTCCAGGGTACGTAAAGGTTCCCGTTGCTTGCGACATTACTAGGTCCGGGGGGGGGGGCTGACTATATCCATGTGGAAGAAGATGTAGCCAGCGATACAGTATACTCTTATGTCAAAACAGCCAGCCAGTTCAAGCTGGGCATTGAGATAAAGAGTGTATCTTCGAAAATGATAACAATAAATATGATCATATAAACACTAGTGGCCCTAAGCACCATCTGTCTCCCATCGCCGCCGCGAGAGTATTGTCAAAAATTACTTTTTTCGTTCAAAAAAATATTTAAACCATTCCTACTGGCTCACACAGGCACCAGATGCTCAAGCAAGTACTTAATTAACTCCAGGCAAGTGGAGATGGTCCTGTTTTGTGTCACACAAATGTAATCACAACAAAGAAATAAATACATGTCATTTATCTCATTTTCACGACGTGAATAATGTACACGTCTAATGACTTTGCCAGAGAACGATTGTGGCTGTAGATGGCTATTTTGAGTTTGGATTCAGTATTTTACTATTAAAAGAACCTTCTTCTTTATCAACCTTAGGTTATGGATAGCATGTGCATGAATACATGCCAAATGTATCATTTTTATACAAAAAATGTGTTTTTTTGGAATTTGGACGAATATGCGAGTATCGTCCGGGGGGTTTATCGAGTAATTGTCGATGTAGATTTTTCATAATTTTTTTTAAAAGAGCTGCGTTTTCTGTACCAGTTTCAGGAAAAGTGTTAGATATGTCTGCTTACTGAGTATGGTTCATGTTTATTCAAGATATTACCTCATTGCATTAGTCTAGGCCTAAAAATGCATTTCACGCCGATGCAAACAACAACATTTCAAAGTTCATATTGTGATCAAAACCTAAGCACCCTTCAGAGCTCATAACACGAGCTCTGTCATGTCTTTACGTCTGTATTGTGGCTGTCTCGTTCGTGTAGCACTCGTAGGCCTTAGAATGTTAGTTCAGTTTTAATACTTGCTGCACAAGAGACTTGCGATGAGAAAAAGGTGTTTAAAAAAATCTTTAAACCAATTAATGCTAGGACACAAGTAAATACTATTATTCAAAAAACAGCTATGATAAAACTATGTTAAAAAAAAAAAGAAACCAACTATACCGAAAGAAAAAAATACTTGAACTCTGCAGTCAAATTCAAAATATTTACAAAATGTTATTTAGTCTATCGTCTAGGGACCCTAGCCCAAGGTTACGGACAGCCAATGAGGGCAAAAAAACAACTCCGCGGTAGGGATGGGCAAATACGTGTACTTTCCTAAACGTGCACACTCTTGGCTGTCAGCGCGTGTACACGTGTACACGTACACTGTATAAGGTTTGCCACTTGCTAAAAAAAATTGTATATATTATGTTTTATTTTGTGTCAAACATAGGAGGATTTCTATTTTCTTGTGATCAATTATTGCCAACGTGGAATCAAAGCAAAAGCAAGGGGTAGATACTAGATAGATAGGCATACCTTACCTTCCATTGACCATGTTTAAAAACTAGCTACGGCTCGCTGCTTGAGTGCTTATGTCATAAAGACGCCGCCGCACTACACACACTCCCTCAGCGACTGACTGACTGAATGACTCACTCACTTCATGAGCGGAGGGAGAGGATTGAGGACGGTCGCACACTGAAAGTTACAGTTTAAAATGAACGTGTACATACCGTGGAGATCATGTTTATTACAGTTACAGATTACACTTACTTCTTACAGTACACTTTTTTACAAGAATTGGTGACGCAACGCATGATACAAAATAGAAGAAAGATAAACCATACACAGACTTATTTTACTCTTTTTGATAAAATTAAATCTCGTAAACAAGTTGCTAGCTATAGCAATAATACGGCATTACGCGCGTGAGAATTTTTAGATCACTTCTCACTTAGGCCTATAGTTTCGGCCTTCGGGTAAAAAAATTAAAATTTGGAGAGAATATTACGATCGTGCCTTGGAGCTAGAACTAGAAGCTTACTAGGATAGGCCTACAGGCTAGCAAAAGTATTAAATTAAATAAAATAAAATATTTTGAAGTAGGCCTGATGAAAATAAATTGATGTTCTTCTGTAAACTCTGTTGCACGATCGATCGTTGGTCAGTGGTCGTTGGTCACTGAAGCTGTAACCAAAAGATACAACAGTTCTAAAATGTAAATAAGTCTTAGAGGTTTTATTAAATTATTAGCAGGCCTAGGTAGGTTTAGTAACTTTAGTTTGACTTACCTATCTATTTGTTCTTGTTCAGGAACAAAATCGCATTCACATTTGTAGGTTTCAGACGACTTCTATTTTTTGACACAAGTCGTCCAGCAGCCGAAAACATACGTTCCGATGCTACGGATGTAGCAGGTATAGCCAGGTATGCTCTTGCGAGATTTGAAAGCTTCGGTAAGTCTTCCTGGTGCTTGCTCCACCATTTCAAAGGGTCTTCACAAGTTGGTATTGGAGTGAACGCGATGTATCTCTCAAGTTCCTGTACACTTGGCATGGCTGAGGTGCTTGCTGCTGGATTGGAATAGTTTGTTCCCAGTAGAAGAGCTATCGCATCGGTCGCAGTCGCAGTCGGTGCGGGACCCGAACCTTCCACCAAATCATTTATTCTAGGACGCTTAGCAAGTGTGTCTAGTTCTGACGACTCGTCCGCTTCAACCTCAGTTAACGACAACATAAGGAGCTTTTCCTTTACGTCTGCTATCACCCGTAACTTATCGTCTTCACTTGGTAAGAATGCTAGATGTTTGTGTCGCGGGTCTAAGAAAGCTGCGATCTGGGGAGCGGTAATGTTCATTCCCTTTACAAAGAAGGAATCAAATCGCCTCTTCAAGTCCTGCACTACATAAGTTTTAAAAGTTTTCACAGCATCTGGGTCACTGTCTGTCTCGGCTAAATGCTGATAGACAAGCGCATTGATAAGGGGTCCAACGGCGGACATGGTGACAACTTTTTCTGCTCCAAGTGCATTAGTGCTCAATTTGAGTGGGCGTAGGACATCGATCATTTGTTCCATAACAACCCATTGGTCATCTTTTAGTTCCAGTGTGCGAGCGTCCGAAAGTGAAGTGTATGCGCGATCACTTAGTAGCGCACAAATAGCCCACCGCTGTTCTACTATACGCTCAAACATATCGAACGTGCTATTCCACCTGGTAGGACAAGATTGAATGAGTTTGTGTTCAGGCAAATTGAATTGTTTTTGCTTACAGGTTAATCCGCCAGTTGCTTTTGCACTGCGTTTCACGTGTCCAACAAGACGACTTGCAGCTGCAATAGTCTTCCGCATCGTTGCTATCTCATTAAGCCCGTTGTTAATGCTTAACTGGAGGGTGTGAACAACACAACCTTGGCGCTCTGTTACCATCTCACTATCTTTTAAGGCGCGCACTATATTGGCTGCATTATCAGAAACACAGCACAGTATCTTCGTCTTGATTTCAAAATCACGGGCAATGTTTTCAAGTGCGTATCGAAGGTTTAGTGCAGTGTGGCTCTCTTCAAGCAGCAGAGTGCTTAGCACTCCACATCTTAACTCCCACGCTTTATCTATATAGTGATATGTAACCGTCATGAATGACGCAGCATTCAATGAAGCCCAGCAGTCTGTGGTTAGAGACACAACATTTGTTTCATTGGAAAGCGTAGTTTTGAGATCGTCGTGTTTTTTTTCATGTTTTCTCTCGAGAAGAGCATTAAATGTTTTTCTTGAAGGAATTTTGTAGTTTGGTTCTAGAAAGGTCAAGAGGGCATTTAGAGCCCGGCTCTCAACGAACTTAATTGGCAATATATCTTCGACGAGAATGTCTACAATCATAGACGAAATCGATTCTGATTTTGCCTTATCACACGCCCTTGGTTTAATGAAGAAGGCATTAATTTTCGGCTGGCTCGGCTCTTCTTTATCCAAACTTTCAAGCGGGTGGACGTGCTTCAGATGATTTCTCATCGTCCCCGTACTGCCAGAATTATGCTGTAAACTCTTCCCACACAATCTACATGTGACAGTAGCTGTATCAGCATTCTTGTCAAAGTACTTCCACACTGTCGACATGTCACACAACAATAACACATTCACAATATCACAATCCTGAATCCCGCACTGAACTAAAACCACTAACTCACCGGCTTATTTTGTTCTGCTCGCCCACACGTGCACTAGCTTGTCAAGACGTAAAACAACACGGGGTAGCTAGCTTTGCGAGTGTGCGCCTGCGCGGCATGTCATTGTCACGTGACCTGCGACGAGATCGAGATGTTTGCCGGCCGGCGGCTGGCCGCACACAGCATTGAGCCAGGGCGGGCAGGGACACACACACACACGTTTATTATTTTTGGAGAAACAGTAAACGTGTAAACGCATTAAAACGTGTACACGTTTACACGTGTACACTATCCCATCCCTACTCCGTGGCCCCAAGTGCATGTTTATCTCAAGCTGTGAGGTGTAGCTGTGCTGTTTATAAATCAACCACAGCAAAAGTTTAAGAAACACAAGTGCCCTAGACATCCGTCCGCATCGCGTAGTTAAGAATATTGTCTAAAAATAACTTTTTTCGTTCAAAAAAATATTTTAAACCAGTTCCTACTGGCTCACCACATGCACCAGATGCTCAAGCAAGTACTCTACTAACTCTGCAGTGTGAGAGGCTGTTTTTTACAACAAATGTATCACAACAAAAAATTAAAAACATGTCTTCCATCTCATTTTCACTACGGCATAATGTACACGTCCAAGACTTTGCCAAAGTACGACTTGTGGTGGATAAGCTATTTTTGATTGGATTTAATTTTTTATATTTAAAAGAACCTTTTTTATACCTGGTATGGATAGATGTGCATGCATACGTTGCCAAATGTATAATTTTTTATGCCAAAAAATGTGTTTTTGAAAATTTTGGCGAATATGCGAGTAGCGTCCGGGGTGTGTTTCGAGTAATTGTCGATGGATTTTCATAATTTTTTTTTAAAAAGCTGCGTTTATCTAGCAGTTTCAGAAAAGTGTTTGATAATGTTTCTACTGTTTATGGTTCATGTTTATTCAAGATATTACCTCTGCATTAGTCTAGGCCTAAAAATGCATTCGGCCGATGCAAACAACAACATTTCAAAAGTGATTTGTGCAAATCAAGCACCTTTCAGAGCTCAAATCAGAGCTCTGTCTGTCTGTCGTCTGTATGTCTGTCTGTCTGTCTGTGCTCTCCGTAGGCCTAGTTTTAGTTAGTTTTAACTTTGCTGCACAAGAGACTTGCGATTGAGAAAAGGTGTTTAAAAACTTACCAATAATGCTAGGAACACAAGTAAATACTTTTCAAAAACAGGCTAGCTTAACAAACTTGTTAAAAAAAAAAAAAACAAATCCGACAAGGCAAAACTACTTGAAACTCTGCAGTCAAATTGCCAAAAATATTTACAAATGTTTATTTAGTCTATCTCTAGGCCTAGCCGAGGTTACGGCAGCCAATGAGGGCAAAAAAAACAACTCTGTGGCCCCAAGTGCATGTTATCTCAAGCTGTGAGGTGTAGCTGTGCTGTTTATAAATCAACCACAGCAAAAAGTTTAAGAACACAAGTGCCCTAGACATCCGTCCGCATCGCGTAGTTAAGAATATTGTCTAAAAATAACTTTTTTCGTTCAAAAAAATATTTTAAACCAGTTCCTACTGGCTCACCACATGCACCAGATGCTCAAGCAAGTACTCTTCTAACTCTGCAGTGTGAGAGGCTGTTTTTTACAACAAATGTATCACAACAAAAAATAAAAACATGTCTTCCATCTCATTTTCACGGACGGCATAATGTACACGTCCAAGACTTTGCCAAAGTACGACTTGTGGTGGATAAGCTATTTTTGATTGGATTTAATTTTTTATATTTAAAAGAACCTTTTTTATACCTGGTATGGATAGATGTGCATGCATACATTGCCAAATGTATAATTTTTTATGCCAAAAAATGTGTTTTTGAAAATTTTGGCGAATATGCGAGTAGCGTCGGGGGTGTGTTTCGAGTAATTGTCGATGGATTTTCATAATTTTTTTTAAAAAAGCTGCGTTTATCTAGCCAGTTTCAGAAAAGTGTTTGATAATGTTTCTACTGTTTATGGTTCATGTTTTATTCAAGATATTACCTCTGCATTAGTCTAGGCCTAAAAATGCATTCGGCCGATGCAAACAACAACATTTCAAAAGTGATTTGTGCAAAATCAAGCACCTTTCAGAGCTCAAATCAGAGCTCTGTCTGTCTGTCGTCTGTATGCGTGTTTGCTGATGAAGAGGAGTGTTTTCCACTTCTAATTGCAATGTAAGTAGGACCGGAGTATGATACAGCTTCAGGCTTGCCCAGTTGGTTAGGCTCGATTACAATTCCGGCATATACTGACGGTATTAACTTGTGCCTTGCTGCCACAACCCAATCATGATCAGGAAGCGTAACTCGATATTCAACATGCATTAGCAGTGGTGCTTGCTTATTGGCAGCAGTTAACCCTATTGGAACACGAGCCTTATCATCTTGCGATATGAAACATACCGCTTTTGGTCCAAGCAAAGATGCAAGGGTCTCAAGAGCATGGATTGATGCTGTGCAAAAAGCACCATCTGGATGCTTGCAATGACGCTCATTCTGTGCCCGACAGAGGCGCACAGGTACCGTTGTTACATGGCGTTTGCCTTCCAGTGTTCTAGAGGATTTTGGTAGTAGTCGTAGGTAAGTTGCACTACGACTTATGATGAATCCTTGATTTTTTAGTTCGTCAGACAGTTCGTCAAGCGTCTTGCAACTGCGAATCAAATCAGACCTACGTTTGTCCTCTGCAGCACCACCAAAAATTGCAATATCTGCAATTGCTTTTAGTAAGCCAGGTTGATCTTCTTGCAGAGACGGTCGTCCTGGTGCAGATCTTATTTTCAAACGTTTAGCAATTTCGGGATTCTCATCAAAAATCTCTTTTAATTTCGTTTTCCGTTCAAGTCGAGCTTTTCGTTGCCGCTCCATGTCACTTTTTTTTTTTCAGCTTTATGCTGTTCCAAATCTTTTTTTAATGCTTGATCTCTTTGATATTCTCATCCGAGATTAAGCCCGAGTCTCTTACTAAATATAAGTTGTTGAGCGTTGCCTGCTTCAATATTATCATTTTTTCAATTTTTTCTTGCGATGGCTTACTCTTCATCTCATTTGTTTCACTACATCTAGGCCTTGCCGGTCTCATGTAGGCCTACTGTTTCACTACCAGACGTGCTTGCAAGAACTGGATTTGTAAGCGAATGATGACTGGGGGCCGGCGGGTAGTACCCTTATTGTGTGATGAGGCTGTCACTGCAGAAGTTGGTCTATTAATGTCTGCTGTTTTTGTCGATGCCTAAAAATAATAACAGGTATAGGCCTACTTGAAATATTGGGTAGTAGGCCACATATAAAGGAATAAAGATTCTAAGCCAAAGCCTCAGTTCAATGCACAAAATGTAAAATACAGTGGCGTTGAAGCAATTAAAGTCATAGCTTAACATAGCATAGTGGCCATGCACATAGGCCTAGGCCTATTTAAGTAAATCTGATGAATAGGCTAGAACCTAAATGTCTTAGCAGCGGTAGTCCTATTAGGCCTAGTGGGCACTAGGCAGGAGAGTTATGTAGGCGAAGAAGTAGGGCCTAGGCCTGGCTTGAGAGTCTAGGTAGGCTACTGGCTGATAGTTCAGGAATAGGCTGAGTCTCCTAGTCTGATCCTACATCAAGTAGGCTAGGCCTGCCTGAGGAATACTGTAGGCCTGGCCTAGGTCAAGAAGTAGGCCTACTGCTGTTATAAGCCTTTAATTGGATATTACAAAAAATAAAATTCATTAACTAATAGGCTTTCCTTAGTAAAAAATAGGGCAATTAAGTATCATACATGCATATCACTTTTTGAAGTCTGACTCACCTTCACAGAAGAAGTTCAAAAGGGATACCTTCTTCTTTATTCCCCTTGCATTCCATTCCTGGATCTGTTGTTTTACATCACTTTCAAACTCTGCTTGGTTAGCTCCATGTTTTGATTTTAGCTCCTTCCACTTTTCATTCACTTCAGCTTGGATTATAAAAGCCTTTTTGGCGTCGATATTGATCCTCTTGTAAGCAGAAAAGAATTGTTGATACAGGTCTCCCTGTCTAGAAGCCATCTTTAACCTCAAAACAAAAATTGGCCTACTCCCACAGTCACCCACGCCACTAGAGGCAACTTCTTTATCGACTCCGTGCAGACAGAGGTGCACTCAGCAGGTGGCGCATTCTAGTGGCTAAAAAAAAAACAGTTTTGGAAATGCGTGAAATTGCGGGATTATTTGAAAAGTGTAAAATACTGAAAAAGTATCTGCACTAAAAAATGGCATTCTATGCAGTGCACGCATGGATGTCACAGAAGGACTGACCCCCCCCCCCCCCTGTTACATATTGTCACAATTTGAAGACCCCCCCCCCAAATTGTGTGACATCATTTATGGACGGCCCCTACCACACCTCGCAGAGCTCATATGGTACTATTCATTACTGCGATTTCAAAACCTCCAATACACTTTCATGTGCAGCATTTATCTATTTAGTTATATATTTATTTATTTATTTAACGTCTATCCTATTCAGTTATAAAAACTGATTTACAAAGGAGGACAACTAAATAAATCTAATTACATAGATGCAGAAACAACAAAAATTTTAAAAAATAAACTACATTTTCGTAAATAAATAAACTACATTTTCGTAAATAAACTACACTAACTACTCTTGCTACACACACGGTGCAGCCTCGCAGTCGGTCTGTTGTTCTTGTCGCATGCGGGCGTGTTTAGTTCCCGCTCTTTGTTTTGTTCTTATGGGGCCTCCAAAGAACATAGAGTTGGTTTCTGTTGTTGCTGAATGTCTTGTTTGACCAAGTTCCTCGCATCCATCGTTCTGTTTTATGTTTGTTCACATCAGGAGGTTGTCTATTCTGTCCAGACTGGAAGGTTTAGTAGTACTCTCTTTATTATGCCTTGCTTGTCAGGGAAGCACTCATCATCTCAGCCAGAGGGGTTAATTTTCGGAAAGTGTTAGGTTCTGTTCAGTGTGGGATGAGAGCCTTGATACGGTTTATGTGCTGTGTTTTTTCCGCTCTTGTTCAGACTCCACTGCACATAGCGTTGGATTCTGTTTCTGCTGAATGTGTTCAGTTAGACGTCTTGTTATCTTAAGGAGAATTGGGCCATCAAATTCCAACTCGCAACCTTCTCGTGGTTTGGCCCGTGATAAGTGGAGTTTTTATCTCTGAAACTAATGGCGAGCTCTGGGTCGTCGTCGGGGAACTTTCCCCTTCCCTTTGACAACCTCCCCGACGGCGACGACAATGACAACACGGACGGATGATGACACAGACGGAGACGACCACGACGTGGGGGAACCCGTGCCCTCCCCATGTGCTTGTGGCTGGTTCTGACCAGCACAGGCCTGTCCACCCCTTGTCCCCCCGCGTCATCCCTTACGTCCCTCCCTTTGTCTCGATTAGCCAAGTTGCATAAATATGAGACGTAAAGCAATATCCAATCAATCAATTAAGGAGAATGTCTCTTCTGTCCAGACTGAAAGGTTTTGTTGCTACTCAGTAAAGCGTGTGATCTCTGAGTTGTTCTGCGTCTATTCCGTCCGCACAGGTTGTGCAGTTTATGTTTGGTTGGTGTTAGGTTCTGTTCAGTGCGATATGTTGCTTGACACACTATAGTGGTGTTGGTTTCTGTGCTGTTTTTTGTTGTTGTATAGAGTTATACATTTAATTTATAAAACTGGTTTAAATTACTGAAGTGGATTTGATTGATTGATTTTACATCAGGTTAATAGTGGTGAAGGGCACCTTAGCCGAAGCCTATATACCCTCATTGGTCCACCCCCAATTTGGATTATCAAACCCGTGGGACTTTAACTCCACGAGTTCTTAACCCCGACATGGACATTGTATGTACCATGTTCGAATTGGAAATATTTTATCTAGACCTTTTTATCAAGAGAACGGAGTCCCACAGGGATCAGTTTTAAATGTCATATGTTTCGCCATATCCATCAACGGTATCACCTCACATATAAAAAAGCCAGTCGAATCATCACTTTTTGTAGATGATTTACTTAATTTACTTCCAAGCTTCGTATTTGAGTTCGATTGAACGTCAACTACAACTAAACATAAAGCGCCTTGAGAGATGGTCAGCTGAAACTGGATATAAATTCTCAATCACAAAAAACCACATGTGTGCTATTTAGCCTTCGCCGTGGATTATTTCTCAAAATCGACTTGCACATGGGAAACCATGCCTTACCATTTGCCGAAATAACACGATTTTTTGGAATGTTATTTGATAAAAAGTTATCGTGGAGGCCACATATCCAACAGCTAAGAACCAAGTGTTTTAAAGCCTTGAACATCCTACGAGTGCTCAGCAATACTAATTGGGAGCTGATCGTACATCCATGTTACATCTTTATAACTCCCTTATCCGCTCTAAGTTGGATTTTGCTAGTTTATTTATGATTCGGCTAGACCTTCTTATATCAAGACGTTGGATACAGTTCACCACACTGGTATAAGACTATCCACAGGAGCTTTCCGTACGAGCCCTATTCCCAGTCTTCTTTGCGAATCTGCAGAACCATCTCTATCCTCCAGAAGAAAGTACTTAATGTCAATTACATTGCCTCATTAAAAGGATCTCCTACAAACCCAGCCTATAAAGCAGTTTTCGACCCTCCATTTTAAAATCGGTATGAAGTTCGCCTGAAGGCCTCGAGACCGGTGGGCATCCGCTCCCTGGAACTACTACAGGCCTTAAACATTACACTTCCCTTGTTTTCTATAAATCATATGGGGCCAATCCCACCTTGGACACTGAATAAACTATGCTGCATAACACAGCTCTCAAAATACAAACAGGCCACCACATCAAACAAACAATATCAAGCACTATTCAACGAAATCCGATACAAGTACATAGATTTCAGAAATATTTTTACAGACGGTTCAAAAATGAACAATTCAGTCGGCTCTGCCTTTACAATGGAGAGCAACAACTTCAACTTTAAACTCCATTCTATATACAGTGTCTACAATGCAGAACTGTTTGCAATTCTACAAAGCCTCCTGTTTGCTCTTGATAGTGAGGACTCCAAATTCTTTGTGTGCACGGATTCTTTAAGTTCACTAGAGGCTATTTGCCAAATTTACACTACACACCCATTAATTAGTAAAATACACCTAATATTGTCGAAACTTGCTGCAAAACATAAATCAATAGTTTTTTGTTGGGTGCCTGGTCATTCTGGTATTTTAGGAAATGATGTCGCCGACCAAAGTGCCAAAGAAGCTGGTAACAAAACACAAGTTGATTGCCATTTAGTTGTAACGCCTGATCTAAAAGCATTCTTCAAACGCAAACTTAAAGAAAAGTGGTGCGAAGAATGGCATATCATGCAAAATAATAAGCTTCGTGAAATAAAAGACGATGTAACACCCTGGTTCTCTTCAAGGCGCTCTTCTCGACGCGAAGAAGTTGTTCTGACCCGTCTTTTTTTTTAAATAATACTTTATTGACATATTGGTTAAATATAGATACAAGCAGTTAATAAATAAATATAGAAATTCCTGAGTAGTTAATTCACATACTCTTAACTTTCAAATAATACAGTAAAGAAAGATGTTATGTAGGTTGAGTTGGGCAGTGTGGTACATTGGGGAAAAAAATAGAAACAAAAAAACCCACTTATTCTTGCACTCAAAACACAGCAAGACACTGTGAAAAACATAAGAAAAAAACAAAAAATCAAATAGCACTGAGATAAAAAATGTTTCATAGAGAACTTCACAATTTTTTTTATAATAAAATGTCTTTGGGGAGTTTACGCATTGGACAAACACATCTCACTCAAGCATACCTTTTAAGAGGCGAAGATCCACCCCCATATGAGCAGTGTGGTGAGATTTTAACTGTTAAGCACATTTTAGTAGAATGTCCCCAACACATGGACGAGAGGAATGATTTTCAACTTAAACCTAATTTAAAAGAAATTTTATGTGATGAATCTGAAAATATAACAAATGTATTTAAATATCTGAAATCAACAAAGCTGTATAATAGAATTTTAAAAAATTACACATCACTCTAAAGGAGAATACGGGCACTAATAACCTTAGTGTTGTGTGCCCTTAAACCCTAATAACTAACTAACTAACTAGAATACAAGAATTAACTTAGTATTCTGAAGTCATTTTGTCTCTCCCGAAAAACCCTTCAGGTCATCCTATTACCGTCATCATAGCCTTGAAACCACATACCCCTGAGAGTCCAACTCCAATTGAAGTGTCATCAACGAATTGATGGGGCTTTACACTTCCCCTCAGTACTTTTGTCGGCTGGGTTCCCCCTGCCACGTTTTAAAAAGTAACCGTCGAGGTCTCTTTCGACATTCTCTCCTTTACTTTATAAAACTTCCTGGTGCCAATATCAATCTCAAGAAGAGAAAGTAATGGTTGCCTAGACAAAGTAGTTTTAAGGGTATATACCGTGAAGTACAATATATACCCCAACAGGGGAGTATGTTTAACCACTTTCCCCAAATTTCCCAATGCAGCTTTCGTCGTAAATGATCTTGTCGGAAGTCGGGCAGTCCTTTCCACCGGAGGGGTTCGACCACCTCGTACTAAGTTGAGCTGTCACTTTCAACAAGTCCTTTGCTTCAGCCCTTTTGAAAGCAACCATCTTGGCAAGTTAAACATCCACTTCTGGGCCCGGATCCACAAAAGGGGAGATTCAGATTTTGGTGGTTTCTCAATTCTCCCACACGTCATGATGTAAACACCGGATTCAACCAATCACAGACGCTAGCACGCTGAACGACAACAAAGAGTCTGACTTTAGAAGGCTGTGACCTAACAATGTTAGTGTTTTGTTTTGTTTGTGATGATGCTGAGTGTTTTGTATTTGTTTGGCAGTGGTTAAATGTGCATATATGTACATATTAATAATGACTTCTAAAACTCCTTGGATACCAGGGACTAGACTTACCCTTAGTCATGCCCTAGTAACTTTTCTACGGACTAGTCCTTCATCGAGGGGTGGG